>JAMKQA010022824.1:0-20360 GCA_024699735.1 Posidonia australis
GCATCTTATACGTGGTGCAATCATCTCATCATATGAAAACAACTTACTAATAGATCATCTATCAAGTTTTTACATGCTTTTATATGGTGTAATATCTAAAGCTTAAATAAAAGGATAAGTGAAAGAGGTGTAAGGATCTTACCTTGCTTATGGTGTTTCCTCCTTGAAGGCTCAAGATAATATTTCCTTGTTGCTTTGGATGGGCTGAGAATGCTCTGGAATGTAAGGGTATCTCCAGGAAATGAGAGAGGGTTGCTAGTAGTAAGTGAATGGCTTAATCCAAAGAGTGATGAGTTGCCAAGTCCATTCCCAAATGGTCGCCAATGGAGGTCCTTTTATAGAGTTCCACAAAGGTAACTCCCATGGGATGCAGACAGCCTCGCAAACGAAGAGCCTGGCGTAGATTGGCAAGGAATATCCGCTGGCGAGGGTTACAAGCACGGGAGATGGAAAGCCAGCGACCAGCACTCTGAAAAGTGGTTATGCGCCAGCTTGATGCGCCAGGATGGTGCTCCACATTGGTGCGCCACCTTGGTGCTCCAGCTAGGTGCGCCACTTTAGTGCTCCTGCTTGGTGCGCCACTTTAGTGCTCCTGCTTGGTGCTCCAGTCAAGTGCTCTACATTGGTGCTCTCCACTAACTATCTGAATTGCCAATTGGGCCACGGGCTCGCTATGGGCTTGTGGTCGGTTTATGCAATGATCTCTAGCTAGTTAAAAGGTTGAGTAGGATTCAAAAGTGGTTGAGCTTCCTACATCTAAAGCAACATCTGGAGAGTTTACCTATGAGTCACCTCAAAATCGGGGTATCTACACAACCAAAAATCACATTCCACACCCAACCGTGCCACTGAATATCTAATTCAGCACATCATGCCAAACCATACCTCAATTGCGATCCTAGAGTTAAATATAAACCCTAATGTCCAACTAAGCCATTAAAGGGAGAATCTAGTAATTCTAAGTTCCATCATCTTTTATTCTAATCATTGCCCAAGTAGAATCTTGCTAGTCTCTTTTAGGCAATCCCTAGGCCATCTCCAATGATTATCCTAATCATTTATGAACTACCAAGTTACCCATGTCATTAAAACCTCATTTAACAGGGTTACCAATACAAACATGCAATGTAACACCTCAACTCAGCAACTAGGGCTACCTGCCAGGTCTGCCTAGCAGGTGCGCCTCCCAAGTCCACTTGGGACGTGCAATCAGTATTGGTTTTCAAGTTCAAAGCTCAATGCTCTGAACCCATGGTTGCCAACACCTACCTAATGCCCTAGCCTAGTTTGTACTCCACAGAACTCAGCAAATAAGATACCAAACGGAAGGAAATCACACAAGCAACACCATGAAACAAAAAACATCCAATTCCATGCACCATAGCTTGAGAAATCATCAAAAAACACTTCGAATGAATAGTATAAATCAAGATTAAATTTTTGAAACTAAAAATCACACAAGCAACCAAAAACCACATGCCACATACCAGATTGAAGAACTCGCCGAGCTCGACAATCTAGGACAGAATTCACAGGAATCCATCACCCGTAGCTCGAGAAATTCAAGAAAAAGAGTCAAAAATACTATTCACCTAAACCAACAGAGTCGTTATAAAATCCGGATAAATTCCCAAAAATCACCATAAATTCTCCAAGCATCAATATCCATTCAATTCACACTAACAGGGCCCTATGCATCAAATTGAGCGAAAGAGGAAATTCTACAAGAGGTGTGTGCCTTGCACCAAAGGTGTGGCAGCAACCACAAGGGCGATGCACCTCCTCCGACCACGAGCTCCGCACCACCTCCTCCTCCAGGCGGCGATGGGATGGCCAGCACGACGACAATGGCACAACAACGGCGACAACCACCTCTTCGATCTCCAAGCTCTCTCTCTCTCTCTCTCTCTCTCTCTCTCTCTCTCACATTTCTCTCGTCTCCCTCTCTGATCTCCCTCCCTCCCAAATCTCCTTCTCATCTCCCTCTCTCGTCCCTCTCTCATCTCCCTCGGACGTGAAGAAGAAGGAGTAGGAGGAGGAGAAGTGTATAGAAGAAGGAGAAGAGGAGAAAGACACGTGAGGCAAGTGGGGCAAGTGAGAGGAGAGAGGAAAAGAGAGAAAAGAGAAAAAGGAGAAAAAGGAAAGAAAAGAAGGAAAAGAAGGAAAGAAGCAAAAGAAAGAAAGAGAAAAGGGAATCCACGATGCACGATCCAACCATGCAACTTCCCACGTTCACGTGACTTGTGCAACCGAAGACCAGTCACCCGAGCACACCGATAAACCTCCGCGGCCCAAGGAAAACCCTCAAACTTCTTCGAGAGTTGATACAACACTAAAACCACTCAACACCAAAAATGCCAGAAACCCACATTACAGGCGTAGAACACTACTAAACCTACATTTACAATAAACACAGGGGAACTCATCATCTAATGACCCAAAACTTCATTAAAATATCTGATCAAAAATGCTAATCAAGGTCTAGATTGTTACAAATTAACTGTTAGTAGACTAGATATAATGTTCAATGTATGTCTACGTGCAAGATTTCAAGCCTCACCCATGAAATCACATCAAACGACAGTCAAACAAATTTTTAGATATCTACAAGGTTCTAGAGAGTATGGTTTATTCTATCCTAGGATATATGGTTACATGAAGTCTACTTACATCCTATACTTCAATCTCTAAAAGTTTCAGCCTATTTGAATGTTAGATGTGAAGCATATCCATGCCAAATTTTTAGACGTGGTAGACCTTACATATAAAGATACCCCCTAAAGAGTCTTGCAGCAACGTATTCAAACAACTTCAAAATTTGATAAAATTTTATAAAAATGTTCCTTATATCTCATAGTAAATCTTGGAAATTTTGAGCCTTTTTCATTTGACAAGAGTTTATACATCTACCATTAGGTGTAGATCACCCCGAGTCTAACAATAGGATGACAATGTCCGTGTCTAATACACAATGATAGTTGCAATATTTGCCATTTCTAACCTATTTCTCCATTATTGTTCTAATTTAAAATATTTGAGATTTTTTTGACAATTATGGTGTGTAGACACCCCAATTTTCTGATTTTGCAGGATGGTGATGTGGTGGCTAAGTTTTGACTTAACCAAGGCCATTTAATTCATGGAGACCCAATTGGGCCCATGAAGGCCCACTTAAGCCCATTAAATCCTAGTTGAGCCCATTTGGGCCCACAAGCCCATTTTAGGCCTATTTGACTTCATGGAAGCTCGTTTGGGCCCATTTAGCCCTAATTGGGCCCATGCGGACCCACAAGGCCCACATAGACCCATGGAGGCCCATGAAGCCCACATGGGCCTATTAAGCCTGAATTGAGCCCAAAGCCCATAACATCAGCCAACTTTCAGTTTAATCAAACCAACATTTTAGCCCAAATGAAACCAACATTTTATTCATCTTAAACCTTTTTTTTTTCTTCACTTAATCATAGTTTGCCAAAATCACAGCACATTTCACTGAACCCATTCTCCTTCACCAAATTCCACACGAATCAGCCACTGGATCGCAGAATTGATCAATGTGGTTCGAGCCCCATCAGTCCAGCGGATTGGAGCTGCCTCAGCCATCGCCGGAGAAGCAAGGATAGCCGTCCATCTCTGTCGGCGAGCAACGGACAAGATGGAACGCAAGGGGGGACAGCCGTTAGAGTTTGTTGAGCTGTCTTGGGACCAGCCGTGGTGTTGGTTTGTTATGATGTTGGTTTCTGTTGCAGTCTGTTATGGGTTGTTGCAGCGTATTGTTGGGTTCCGTTTGCCTATAAGAAGGAGGCGGAGGACACTGAATTGAGACACCCCTGCTAGAGCACACGAGAGAACTGAGAGCTAAGAGCGAGAAGGAGAGAATTCTAGAGCGAGAGCCGTCGCGGAGGAGGAAGGTCATCATTCCATAACTCCGACGAGGATCTGCAACCAGGTACACGCCCTGACCCTTCCTAGCTACTGAATTCTGATCTTCTGGACCACCTCCTCTCTTCCTGGAGCGTTACCAAGGGATCCAAAGTGATCCCTTGGCCCGAGGAGCTCCGTCGTGCCCCGTCGTCGCCGATTCTCCTGCGACAAAGGTTGGGGGGCAATCCAGGAAGTGTCCTGGACCCCCGAGCCTCCTATCCTACTTCCCTGGCCTCCCTCGAGCTCCACTGCCCCTTGGATCGCTGCTCCACCATTCCCAATAGCCCGTGCGCCGCTCGCCGGAAGTATAGGCTGATCCTACCGTCGCCGAAGAAGACGACAGGATCCGGAGCATCCAAAGCAGCCTCCAGCCTCCCGCGCCCCACCGACGATCCAGGAACCTTCCACCTTGCCCCGCGATCACTCCGGAGCCCCCAGAATAGCGCCTTGGCCGCTGGAGCGCCGCAGCAACCAACCTCGCCAGAGACAGACCGTCGATGACTGATGAAGCCCCCTGCCGCTCCATTCAGCTCCACGAGAGGGGAGGAAGTTCCTCCCGATGCCCCGAAGCCCTCTGGACCACAGGATTGCAGCGCCATCACCCTAAACGTCTCCAGCCGCCGCAGATACGTCACCGGAGCACCTCGAGGGTGAGGTGGGTGGGAGGCCTGTTCCCACCGTTGGCTGCTCGATCCACTCCATTGGATCCTTCCCTCTTGCCTTCTTCTTGCCTCCCGTGAAGTCTGATCTAAGATCGGACCACGAGAAGGCCATGTTTGCCCCCCTCCAGCGGTCGTCAGCGGCGAGCTCCGTCGCCGGCGACCGTCGTTTCTTTTTCTTTTTAAAAAACAATTTAAAACATTTTATTTGAATAAAATCCGAATTTTATCCTTTTCCTGCAAATAGGTCCTTCTGGAATTACTTTTTGGTCCTTTTATTACATCTAGGTCCTGCAATCACTTTTCTAAAATGTTTCGAATAAAGTTTTAACTGAAAATATTACATGTTTTACCCTAAACATTTAAAGTAATGTTTTCTAAGTTTAAAACTTTAATAAAAGCCCTCTAGAGTTATAAAATGTGTTTTGCTTCAGACAAATTGCATAGAAGACCCTGGGTTTCTTTGGAATGTTTCTGACAGTTCATTTTTACAGTAAAAATTGCATATAAGCCCTTATACTTTCATATATGTTTCAAATTGCTCAATTTTGCTAGTTTATTTGCATTTAAGCCCTTGCATAATTCAAAACTCAATAGATAGTTGTTTTTGTTGGTTAAATTGCATTTTAGCCCTCCTATTTCTCTGAAACTCTTCCAGAAGGCATATTTTGCTGTGAAAATTGCATAAAACTCCCTAAATTTGTTTTAAAACATTCCAGAAGCTTGTTTTCATAGTTTAATTGCATTTTAGCCCTCTGATTTCACTAGATTTCTTCTGGAATATTTTAGTTTTAGTGAAAATTACATTTTTGCCCCTGAATTTCTTCAGAACTTCCTGGAATGCTTCTTTGCAGGGGTTTTTTGCAATTTAGCCCCTGTGCTTCATTGATATTGTTCTGATTGTCTGTTTTCAAGGGTAAAATGACCATTTTGCCCCTGAAAATTCCTGGATCATTTTTGGGACATTTTCTTTCATTTTTACCCTGAATTTATGCAGAATTTATTTGCATGCATGCATTAGTGGGTAAATTGCATTTTGACCCATAGAGAACTTCCTTTTGCCTAGGGAGACACATTTGACTCCAGAATTCTTCATATATGCATAGAATGTGTTTTCCTATGTATTTCTCGATGATTTGGGCTTCTGAACTTCATTTTTCCTTGGATTTTGGGTTTTTTGCACAAATCCCCTGTATTTTTCATATTTGCACTCACACTTGCATTTTGCATATCCTTTCACTTCTTTTTGCATGGATTTTCTCGTCTTTTCTTCTTTGCTTTATGCATGCTTTTCTAGCTTGTGCCGAGCTTTGTTTTCTCGTCGTTTCCCAGATTTTCCTCGATTTTCCGTGGTTTTCACTTGCTTTGGTTTTCCATCACCCAAGGGCGTACAATAAAAGGCTTACAAAGCCGACATGAACCCAAAACAAGGATTATTTTCCCCTTTTTTATTTTCTTGGATTTATCCCCAATTTCCGTTGTTTTGCGAGACGCTTCCGAGAATTTCACGATTTTCACGATTTTCCTCATCGTCCAAGGGCATACAGTAAAGCGGCATTAATATTGCCTACATTTGACCCTCGGATTAGCTTTTTCCCTTGATTCCTTTTCTTTGCTTTGATTTGGCATGTTTTTAGTAGTCTTCATTCATGAGCATATAGAATAAGCAAGCATGCATTCATTAGACCATTGACAGTAGGAAACCTAGAAAGACCGAGTTTTCTCGGGCACATGGGGGTGCCTAATCCCTTCCCCATGCGTAACCAGAATCCTTACCCTTTCTCTGGCCCGCATTCATCCTACATTATCCATTAGGTACGGATCACGCATACATTCTGCATCTTATCTGCTTCCCAGTTTTTCTGGTGTTTTTTCTGGTTTTCCTCGTCTTTCCATTAAAAGACTAGGTGCTGACTCCTTTCTTTATCCTTTTTGTCTTCCCTTTGGTATTTCTGGGTCTCATCTCATCTTCCGGATTCACCATTTTCGCCGTGACCGTATCGGATCTCCTTGTGTGTTTCCGCACACGGAGTAAGTAGAGAGCCGCGCCAAGGGTTCCACCAGCATGGTCACATGGTGTAACAACCCAAGTTGTTATACCTAAGATTATTAGCCTAAATAAATTAAACACAAAAAAATGCTTAATTTAAACAATAACTAAAGGCTAACAAGAGGTCTTTCTACCTAGGAACCTATAGTGGACAATTAGGTGACTCCAATTGTATGCACTAGTGAAGAAAGTCAACTACTCATCTACACATACAACTAAAAATAGAAGAAAACACACATGAGTGACCATCAAAGTCATCCAGCACACACCCTGAATAAAAACCTAGTAACACAAAAAGCATAACACCGATAAAACCAACCACGTTGAAACCAGAATCTTTAAAACCTTCATTTATCATTGGAAAATAATACCATTTTGAAAACCATAAAGCCACACAGGCAAAAACACAAAGCCACCCTAGTCAAAACTGCAAAGCTACACTGGCACCAAAACCACAACTACAAAGCCACATTAGCAAACCTCGAGCCACATAGACACAACACAAAACCACACTGAGTCATGTTGCTCGGCATCAAGTAATCAACTTTAGCTACAAGAAACCACCAAAGTACACTACACTACTACGAACAAGCCACTGTATAAGGAGCAAGTCTGTCCTGACGTTCCTACTTGACAGGACCCTTGCTGTGCTAACCCTTCTCACGAAAGCTATCCTTTCTCAAGATGTCACCAAAAATGGGACACGTGCATTACTTGTACTAGCTGTACTCCATAGGATACACCCTCTTAGCATCTTAACCATGGTGTCTAGAGTAACCAAAGTCTAAAATCTCTAGGTTTGCACGGCACCCTAAATCTCAATACTAAGAGCAATCAAAGTGTCATACCTCTAGGTCCGAATGGCACATCAACACACAAACCTCAATCTCAAACTCTTACTTGTAGCTTCTTGGTCTAAGATCTCAACCTAGGCGACGTGTTCAACCACCAAAGAACGTTGTGACATTCCCTGATCTCAGCAACACAATCCTCTGGTTTATTGGTCCACCACAAAACTACAGAATCTCTTTTCAAAACCATTTCCACATTTTCCTTAAAACCATTTTCAAAATATTTTTATATCATAAGATCATTTAAAAAACCAAAACCCTATTTAACAATATTTAAATCACTTGAAAACCAAGCCAACATACACTGAAACAAGTCTAAGCCCACTACCATACCCAAATCACGTCGATAGTCCACTCATGGAATTCGTGTTAGACACCCGTGCTTGACACTCAAGCATGCCCCTTGACTCAGAGCAGAAAATCAAAGAAGCAATGAATCCAAAAATTTCCTAGTTTGGGAACTCCAAGCAGTATCACCACACACAAATATAAATTCCACATAATATATCAAATTGAAGGTATTTAAATATTCTACCATTTGGCACAAAAATCCAATGCATATAAGCCAAGATATCACAAATCAAAGCATGCATATACATTCAAGAGCACTGTTCATCCACGAGCTAAACCACCATTAAATCACTGTAAAATTCATGAAAAATTCCCTAAAATCATGGAAATTTCTACCATGCATCATAGACATTCCAAGCAACATATTTCAGTAGTTTCATGCATAATTAGAGAAAAAACAATGGGGTGTGCACCTCTCAGACGCCTATAGGGGTGGTTTCCACTCACCAGCCTACCACCTCCCAACCAGAGCTTAGCACGACCTTCCCTCGAGCTCACACCACTTCTTGGATGACAATGGGAGTTCACCCTACCACGAGCACACTGCAACCTATGCCACAACAATTCACAACAAGAAACCAACACTAAGAAGTCAACACCAAACAAGGAGGAAGACAAACCCATACTCTCAAAAGTTAAAACTCACCTCCACAAGAGCACAACCCAAGCGAGAGAGGTTCGTTGCTGATAGAGATCCCTTGGTGTCGTGAGTAATGATTACTACAATAACTTCGTTAAATTTCCTTAATCCAAAGGACAAGATAACTTTGTTAAATTTGAAGTACCATTGTCTTATGCTTAAGCCCATATATAGATTCCTAAGCTTATAAATCATATGTTCCTTTCCTTTAACTTTAAAACCTTGAAACTATTACATGTACACTTATTCTCTTAACTCGCCATTTAGAAAAGCTATTTTCATCAAAATGAGCTACTAAGGCCATGACTATTCATAATGAATCCTTTGAGGAAACTAAAGAATTAGTCTCATAATAGTCAATGCCCTCCCTTTGTGTGAAACCTTTTGCCACTGGTTTGGCCTTATGTCATTCAATTGATCCCTTTGAATTCCTTTTGGTCTTGTAGACTCATTAACAACCAACTAATATCTTTTCCAAAGGCAACTGAATGAATTTCCAAACAAATTTCCAGACTTGATTGTAATCTATAGAGACAAGCTTTTTTTCATGGCTTGCAATCAACTGTTAGAATTCACACAATTAACGACTTATGAAAAGCTTACCAGATCAACGATCCCTTGTCACATGTTATTATTAAATAAATATACTATAATGACCCATCCCAAGTCGTTACCTTTCAACCTAAAAAAAAAAAATTCATCAAATAATTACATTAACTCTATAACTAAAACCATCATTTAACAACATAAATAAAAGAACTATTAAATGAATTAAACAGAACTAAACAATCACCAAAATCCCTGATGTGTGGTCAGATGACTACAACTCTACATGCACTAGTAAACTCCCACTCCTATTCTACACCTGCCAAAAGCACCCACAAAACACACGTGAGTGACCATTAAAAGGTCACCCAGCACACATCCCAAAAGGGCATTCCTCCTAGATGCTGCAACACAACAACAAGGCAAAAGCTGTGCCTAGCAAGCACACAACTCTGACACCTCTCCTGGGTGCCGCAACACCACAATAGGGTAATGTACTATTGCTCTGAAATCACAAATCTTTAAAAATATGCCTTTGAAATCACTCTTTTTCTTTCCTTTCAAAACCATATCATGCCGTTCCAAAACCATTTTCTTCCATTTCTTTCAAAATCATATGCATGACTTTAAAACCTTTATGCATTACTTGAAATGGCTACACTTGCAAGTCAAGTCCACATTGCACCACAGTGCCACACCAATACAAAACCTCTGATCAATTCGTTTAGAAATCATATTTCAAAAACCAGCGCCATTTCCGATTTCCAAAACAACTACGCCACTCACAGGTAAAAACCACACAAACTATAACGCCACTCACGGGCGCAAACAACTCGTTGCCACTCACGAGCGAAAACCACACAAAGTTGTAATGTCACTCACAGCAAAAATCACACAAAACCACATTGGGTGGCACAAAATCCATATTTTAAATCTCAACGCCACTAGGGTTAAAGCCACACAAAGCCACATTGCCACTCACTGGTGAAAGCCACACAAGGCTGCATCGCCACTCAGAGTGAAAACCACACAAAGCCACATCGCCACTCACGGGCGAAAGCCACACAAGGTCACATCGCCACTCACAGGTGAGCCACAAAGTCTTAACAAAAGCTAGCCACAAGCAGCAGCCAGAGACAAGGTCCCCAAACCCACTGTACTACCACGAAACAATCGCAACTGTCCATCCCAGCTCATAGGTCTCACAAGTTGTGTTGTCCAACGCCAAGCAACCGACACTAGTTACAAGCAGTCCATCGAAGCACGACCAACAATGTCTGCACTACCGCAGTAGACCACCCCGTGTAGAAGTCCAACTGCTCTGGTCGCAACCTCACTATACTCAAGACACAAACATGGGATGCGTCCTTACGACACCCCAGGTGCTACTATACCACAACTCACAGTCACGAGGCTCATTCCTCGAACCCACAACTCGACAACCATGACTTAGAACACGTCCCTAACCACTCAAGGGTCTCACTAGCCCATGAAGGTACAGTCTGTCGGTTATGTCGTTCCTACAAAAACCTCGGTACTTGCACTATACGGCTTGAGGTCACTATACCGAGATTTCATACCCTAAGATACTTAGAGCTACTCAGAAGTTTCATACCCCCTGAATTCACTATCACACTAACCTGGTGTAGACACCCCAATTTTCCGATTTTGCAGAATAGGGATGTGGTGGCTGAGCTCGAACCCTGATTGAGGGCCCACAAGGCCCATTTAAGCCCAATTAACTCCTTCAAGGCCCATTAAGCCCTAGTTGAGCCCATTTGGGCCCACAAGCCCATCTTAGGCCCATTTGACTTCATGGAGGCCTTTTTAGCCCATTTGGTCCATTTGAGCACACCTAAATCTATGTGGGCCCACAAGGCCCACATAGGCCCATGGAGGCCCATGAAGCCCACTTAGGCCCATTGAGCCCAATTAAGTCCGCCTTGGCCCCAAAGTCCACAATGGCTCAACCCACATTTACTCCTATTTGAACTTCTTCCAAAACCAAGCTCATTCATCCCTTTCCATCCAGATTTAAGTCCAATATCACATTTTCCTTCATTGACCTAAGTTTACACCTAAATATTCAAATTTTCATTTCAACCCATTTCCCTCTTTCTCCACTGGATTCACTCTTCCTCCATAACACCTCACGAACTCAACCAGCCACTGAGCTTACCTCCTCACTGAGCTCAGTCCTAACCTTGTTCAGCCCGTTGATCCAATAGCTCCCAAGCCTTCAGTCATCAGAGCCGTCGCCGGAGAGGCTAGACCACCGTTGATCTCTGTCAATGATCGAGGAGACAAGGAGGGGAGCAAGGAGGGGACAAGGAGGGGACAAGGAGGGGACAACCATTAGCATACGGTTAGTCTGTTTTGCTTTTTCTTTAGTTGGGTCGTTATGTGATTTTGCTGCAGTTTGTTGGGTTCACCTATATAAAGGAGAGAACGAGCTCGCAAAAAGAAAGGGAGTCACAATTCAGAGCCACAGACCACACGAGAGAACTGAGGGTTGAGAGCGAGAAGGAGAGAATTCCAGAGCGAGAGCTGTCGTGGAGGAGGAAGGCCATCGTTCCAGAGCTTCGGCGAGGTAACTGCAACCAGGTACACACTGATTTTCTCTTAATTATCTGATATTCCAGTCTTCCAGGCCTTCCTCTCTCTTCCTAGGCCGCGGCGCTCTGTCGTGTCCCGCCGTCGCCAAATTCCGACGACAGAGGTGGGGGGGGCAATCCAGGAAGTTTCCAGGACCCCCGAGTGTTCCCTCTTCCTCCTCTGGTCCTCCCGGAGCACGTCCACCTCTCCACGCGCCGCTCCAACGCCTCAAGAAAGCCACGCGAAGTTCGCCAGAAAACGCCACTCGTAGCCGCCGTCGCCGGAGAAGAAGGCCCTGTCCGAGCCTACTCGCCGCTCCGAGCCGCCGCGGTGATCCAGCCCCGCGGTGAGCTTCCTCAGCCTCCCGTGAGTGCGCCCGAGCCTCTGGATCCACATCGCGAGCCCCCGAGCGTCCCAGCAACGCCGCTCGCCGGAGGAGGCCGCGGCGGCGACAGTCAGGCCACCACCTCGCTCCACTAACCTTCGTGTCGCTCCGGAGTAGCCCTGATGCCTCCCTCAGCCCTCCAAAAGCCTCCAAACACCGCGCTGCAGCCTCAGGAGGTCTCCTTCTCCCTCGGTGCCTCGTGACTGTGGTGGGGAGGCCTTTCCCGCCGACCGATCGTGCATCGGCTCCAGCGGATCTTCCCTCTACCTTCCCCTATTGCCTCCGGTGAGGTTTGATCTAAGATCCGACCTATGGAGGCCCCCTTCTGGCCTCCTCCGGTGGTCGTCGACGACGAACTCCGTCGTCGGCGGCCACCACTGCCTTTCTTTAATAAAAAAATCAAAAAACTTTTGTTCTAATCAAAACTACAGAAACATTGTTTTTCTTTCATTTAGGTCCTTCTAGAATTACTTTTACGTCCTTTTCTTGCATCTAGGTCCATCTGTCATTTTTCCAAAATGTTTCGAATAAAGTTTTCACTAAAAATATTACATTTCTTACCCTAAACTTTTAAAGTAATGTTTTCTGAGTTTAAAACTTTAATAAAAGCCCTCCAGAGTTTTTTAAATGTATTTTGCTTTAGGCTTGCACTGATAACCCTGGATTTCCTTGGAAAGTATCTAACAGTTCATTTTCTTTGTGAAAATTGCACAAAAGCCCTCATATTTTTGAATATGTCTCTGAATGCACAATTTTGTTGGATTAATTGCATTTAAACCCCTGTAATTTCCAGAAACTTTCCAGAATGCATATTTTTGTGGTTTAATTGCATAAAAACCCTGAACATGTTTAAAAACTTTCCAGAAGCATATTTTCTTGGGTAAATTGCATTTTAACCCTCCCTTTTCACTGAATTTCATCTACATGTTTTAATCTCAGTGAAAATTACATTTTTACCCCTGAATTTCTTCAGAACTTCATGGAATGCTTTTTTTGCTGGGTTATTTGCAGTTTAGCCCCTGAACTTCTTTGATATTGTTCTGATTGCCTGTTTTCAAGGGTAACATGACCATTTTGCCCCTGAAACTTCCTAGATCATTTCTGAGACATTTTATTTCATATTTACCCTGATTTTAAGCTGAATTGATGTGCATGCATGCATTAGTGGGTAAATTGCATTTTAGCCCCTAGAGAACTTCATTTGCACTAGGAGAGCACATTTGACCCTAGATTTCTTCATACATGTATGGAATGTGCTTTCCCATGTATTTCCGATGATTTAGGCTTCTGAATGTCAGTTTGCCTCGGATTTGGGCTTTTTTGCACAAAACCCCTAGACTTCTTCAGATTTGCAGACACACTTGCATTTTACATACTCTTTACATCTTTTTGCACGATTTTTTCCCGTCTTTTCTTCCTTGCTTGGTGCACGCTTTCTAGCTATGTTCTGAGCTTAGTCTTTTCCTCGTTTTCTGGGTTTTCACTTGTTTTGGTTTTCCATCGCCCGAGGGCGTACAGCAAAAGGCTTGTCAAAGCCGACATGGTCCCGAAAAGAGGATTATCTTTCCCCGTTTGATTTTCTCGGATTTATCCCGCTTTCTGCTGTTTTGCAAGGCGCTTTCCAAGAATTTTCCAATTTTCATGGTTTTCCTCATCACCCAAGGGCGTACAGTAAAGCGGCATTAACAATGCCTACATTCGACCCTCGGATTAACTTTTTCCTTGATTTCTTTTTCTTGGCTTTGACTTGGCATGTTTTCAGTCACATTTTTGCATAAGCATATCGAATAAGAAAGCACACATTTAGCAGACCATTGACAGTAGGAAACCTAGAAAGACCAAGTTTTCTCGGGCGCATGGGGGTGCCTAACCCCTTCCCCACGCGTAACCAAAATCCTTACCCTTTCTCTGACTCGCATTCATCTTGCATTATCCATTAGGTACGGATCACACATGTATTTTGCATTTTGTTTTGTTTCGTGATTTTCTTGTGTTTGTTTTGATTTTCCTCGTCTTTCCATTAAAAGACTAGGTGGCGACTCCTTTCCTTATCCTTTTTGTCTTCCCTTTGGTGTTTCTGAGTCTTGTCTCTTCCTCCAGATTCACCATTTTCACTGTGACCGTATCGGATCTCCTCGTGCGCTTCCGCACACCGGAGTTGGTTTGGTGAACCGCGCCTAGGGGTTCCACCAGCATGGTCACACCTGGGTCCTATTAGTACCCTAGGCCTTCGACACCTGGAACCAACGGAGTGACATACCTCCAAGTCCAACCAGCACCTCAACCCATGGACCTCAGTCTCAACCTTGTGAAAGACAACGTAGGAGTATCATACCTCCAAGATCTAACAAACCCTTGCTTCGGCCTCTTAGTCTCACCACACAAAGAAAACACCGAAAATCTTTTCCAAAACTTTTGCCAAACATATGCAATTCTTTCCAAACTCTTTGAAAACCAATTCAAAAATATTTTGAATCATTTCTCAAGACACCACTAGTTCAAACCATGCTTTTAAAGCCTTTAGGAAAAACCGTTACCCAAAACATCCAACACTTCCTCAGAAATCATTAGGAAATCTTCTCAAACTAAGACACCAAAACTGTTTCAGAACAGAAACCATATCCACATCAAAACTGAGGAAAAACACAGCATGTGCACTAAAAAGTAACCCAAGAGAACCACACAAGGACTAAAACCAAAAATCTTGTAATTCCCTTAGATTCACAAGGCTAGACTCAACAAATCCTAGGGTAATTAGCAATCCCTATAATTTATCTAAACCATCAGGGATAAACCTAGTACGTCTAGATCATATGACTTTTCATTCTATTTACTACACAGAGGGATCTTGCTAGTTTATTTTAGGCAAATCCGTAGATAATGTTTTTCCTACCCATTTATGTTCATTATTGGTTGATCATTCTAAGGAAAAACCATCAGTTAAGCATTGCTGGGTGTTGAATGTCGAGCAACTTGCGTTCAATGTTAAACAACAAGGATCCGACGTTCAACAATCCTGGTCCACAACCTCCATTAAACCACCCTATTTTCAGTCCAATCTTTAATCACTTTGTTATAGGGTCATTATCTTACATTAATAACATTATTATCATTCTACATCATCAGTTAACTATTCCAAATTCCACAACAATCCACTATATAAAAGCATACATTAGCAACTAGAGGCGTTGAACGCCTGAAAACCAGTGTTCAACATTGAACACTGGGACCCCAACGTTCAACTCCTTGATCACAAATTTGCAACAAAACTTACAATCCTAGCATGCATTCTAATCCAGGCCACCAGGAAAGGCATAATCAATTGAAAACGCATAAATTATTACAGCATGCAATTAAAATGACAACTAAGCATCAACTGGACTCTCCAAAATCAAGAATTACAAGGTGATGGTGTTGAACGCCGTGGTAGGCAAAACACGCGTAAATGACTTCTAAGTCATCCAGTACGCGTCCACTAAGAAAACACGACAGAAAACACCTATAACTAAATTCTAGACTTTCCAAAACTTCTTTAAACTTTTCTGAAACACTTCTAAGCTGGATTTCCCTCTAGAACCTAAATTCTGAATCAATTTTGTACTAAAAATTCTGGAAATTCTTTTCAAGGAAAACTCAGTAAATCATGCTCTTTTAAAATCTCTCTTTCTGTTCTAAAACTCATGCACTAATTTAATGCATTTCTGGAAAACAACTCTGGGACTAGGCTCTAGCCTAAAACAAAATCTTGAATCTGGCAAAAACACAATTCTTGGCTAGACTACCCTAAAACTCTGATCTCGACTTAACTAGAATCTAGCTAAAACACAAAAGCCAAAACACAACTTGATTCTAGCTTAAATCTAATTTCTGAATCTTAAATCTGAAAACTCTTTTCTTTTCTTTTCTGATGTCACCTTGATCAGGGGAGACCTGGCCACAAACAGAGGGAGAGGCACCAACCTCCACCTCCTACACTGCATTGGTAAAAGTTCCTGTGCTAGGCATTCAACTATCAACCTCGGCCAATAGGCCACACTCTTAGGCTCCTCAGGCTTCTCTGAGTCAATAGACTCTTACTAATCTCTGTGCACAGGGATGCGTTTGCCAACGCCCCTTTCTATCTTGGTGTTTAAGCTCACGAGTTATCTTATCTGACCCATTAAATATCTTCTCTACGCACCCAGTTTTTCTAACTGGAGCCAACTCTAAAATCTTATTCTAAAAACATGCATCTTTTCTTTTAAATCTCTTTCTCTTTGAAACCTCTTTCTATTACAAAAATCTTTCTGTAAAACTATTCTTTTATTCGGAGATATCTCCTATAAATCTCTATAAAGCTCTTTTCTAAACATTATGCCAAAACTCCTCAAATAGGCATAAGAATCTATGCATAAACATCTTTATTAAAAACCATCATATTTGGCTCTAGGGTCTGGTTCGGCATACCGAACAAGATCGACAAACCGAAATGGGCCAAGGTGCCCAGGTCAGTCAACCAAACTTTCGGAACGATCGTCTGAATTTTCCTGGTTCGGTCAAACGAAACATTTCAATCGACTGAAATCATTTTGAACTAGGACATTTTGATCTACTGAAATAGGATTTTGAACTAAAAACTAACAGAAAAACGGCATACCGATTGTATTCAGTATATCAATTTTCTCGTTTTCTGGATTCTTTCCCAGACCTTAAATCATTTGGAATTAAGACCTCCGACAAATCTATTTCCGATGAGCCACAAATTCTACATAAAACTAGCATTCCAAGTCTACATTCATTTGGAACAAGTTTCATCAAAAACCATGGCATGCATCTCGAGATATAAAATCAAAAGAAAACATGGCATATCTTAAGGTACTGTAGCAATCTCTTGAAAATCCAACAAAAATCACATGATAAATTATGAAAAAATCCTTAAATCATCACACGTCAATGATTTAACTCAATTATACTCATATTCATGCTTTTCAACTAAATTTATAACATAGTCCATGAAATTAAAGCTGAACTAAGAGGAGAAATGGAGGATGGGAACGTGTACTCTAAAATGGTTCTGACGATCCCTTCTTCCTCAGGCAGTCCTCCTCTCCTTACCAGCGAGTCCTCTGGATGCTTTCGTCTCCAGCGATCCCACTTTGCCACTAGCGACCACCTCTCCACCTCCTTCCTCTCTTATTTCTCTGGCTCTCTGGTTTCGCCCCGATTCTTTCTTTTCTCTCCTTCCTCCAGCATTATCTCCCACTCCCTTATATGCCCACCGCCTCCTTGTCCTCTATCGTCGACGACATCGTCGAGAATCCCAGCGAATCGACGAAGAAGGTATGGCTGAAGGTTGCGGGTCACTATGACAACCACAGTGAAGGGCAGTGGACACTGTACATAGTTGACTCTGGCCCCGCACTGGTCCCACACAGGCACACACACCAGTCCAAAATATCACATGAAAGGGAATTACCAAAGACAAATTACCATAACAGAGAAAGCTTGAAAAGAAATATAATATTATTATTAAGCTAATTATCTAGATTACATTAACTTAATTACATTCATTCTGGATATTCTAAGCACAAATATTACACATGGCGAGCCAAATCTAACCATCGATGGTCAAGAAAAAACATGAAAAAGCTATTTCAACCACCAGAAACACCTTCGATAGTCAGAAAAGGCCGATTCCGTCTCATGTGTGGCTTGAAAAGCCGTCTCAGTTGTGGGAACGTACAGGAATAGGCAAAAAACAACCTCCACACAGCTCAAAAGGCTGGATATTATATTTAATACCTTTTCCTCATGATTTCATCATTGCACGTGAAACAAGATGCGTAGAAAACAAAATCATATAATGAAATCCTCCCCAAAACACAAAAAATGACAATGAAAACCATGGCTCTGGTACCACTTGATAGACTACATGGGACTTACCTGATGTCATTTTGTCGTTGATCTGGATGCATAAGCATTTCTACTGATGTGTATCCTCACTACAATCACCTCTACTTCTATAAAAGAAGTTTTCTCAAGGTAAGAGAACTAGAAGAGTTGATTTTGTAATTGTATGTTAAAACCCTAAAGAGATGTCCTTTATATATCTCACTGCATAACTGTATTATAATATCTATTATATATCACTTAATTTAATGTATCTCACAATTAAACTAATCTACTAATCAAGTTAGTTAAATCATAAAAATTGGACATTTAAATTTAGGTCCAACATCCAATGCATAGACTGGTCATAGGGTTTTCTCTTTCCACTTCGTACAAGCTTGAAGGTGTGCTTTCCTTGGGTAATTTACTTAGTAGTGGTTTTTACAAAATGATATTTTCAATAAAATAATTGCCTACCTCACAACTAGATGTCCCTGTGATATCGTAGTAGTTGTTCATATTTTTTCAGTATTATATAAAGTTCGAATGACTATTTTCCAAGTTTTTTACCAACCATGAATGGCTCTAACGTCCCAAAAACCGTTCTGGGCCCGGATCGGCAAGCCGTGGCAGATTTTGATTTATAAAACGTATTTGCGGAAACTCATAACGAATTAAAACACAAAGAGAAAAGAGACCTAGCCGAACAAATAAAACTGATACATTCCTTAGGGGTTAAAATACGACTATACGTGGAATAAAGCTCTGTTAGCAGCCGAACAAAAGCCCAAGGCCGGCAATCAAACACGCTATCTGTGTTCACCAACAGCGTAAAATCAATGCGTCGTCCACCTGCACCGTATTACAATTTACAATCGGTTATCGAGTGCCGAATCCAAATTGTAGTTACGCAACTGCAATAACAGAATTAACTAGTACCAACAAATTGTACGCGAGTAGTCCAAAGTCTATCCTAACCATGAACGTTGGACTTAGAAATAGCCCAAACCATTTAACCATTTCGAGAGGTAGGTTATTATATCAACAATATAGCAAGTGACGACTTGAAATTTATATCATAAATACTTCTTCCACGAACTTTTCATAAGCATCTGTACTACTGCAAACAATGTTTCAGAACAAGGCCATGGCCAACAGATTCAAAAACACCTATTTTTACAAATCACTGGCTTTTTATAGAGACGCCACAGATGTAACAGAAATGTACGTCTAATAGTACAAGGACCATATGACCAATGCACTTTAGAACTATTTGTCAAACGATGGACCTAACTGCTGAGACTATAGAACAAATTAAAAATCTTTTACTCCACTGCCGACCTTAACAGAGATCCACAGGACAGCAAAAATGATATTGCCGCTGGTATAGCTTTTTCTCCATCTCAAGTATCAAAATTTATGCTTCTGGATGATCTAACAGCAGAAGCTCCCATAATCACTCAACAAATTATTACAAATTGAATGACTTCTTGCGTGAACATGCAGTAGCTACGATCACATTACAACATGAGCTTTCCCATAGTACCGATTGATGAAAGGTGCCTGCAAAATAAAGGGCCCCAATTAGATTTAATCATTTAAAAGACAAAATCAAAGAAAATATTTATGAAGGAATCACCATAACAGATGAGAAATTGTCCCACAACCACGGGAAAAAAACAGTTTCTATGGCTACTCACCAGGATTATATACAGATCATATCATCATTCCAATAACACTTTTGGTTTATAATTTGATTACTACCACCACTGCTCTTAAATCAAATATGGGGTCAACAACAAAAATTCCTTTTCTCCAATGACTATTAATCGCTGTTCCTTGTGATAGATTCTACATGTTTAAATCCTTCTCCACCCTTTCTAACTGTGTCATTACAGCCTTCTACAAAAGATAGGGCTTCAGAGAATGCACACATCCAAACTTTACCACTTATGGGCAGACAGTAATGATCCTTCTCCATCCTTTCTACAATGACTATTAATCGCTGTTCCTTGTGATAGATTCTACATGTTTAAATCCTTCTCCACCCTTTCTAACTGTGTCATTACAGCCTTCTACAAAAGATAGGGCTTCAGAGAATGCACACATCCAAACTTTACCACTTATGGGCAGACAGTAATGATCCTTCTCCATCCTTTCTACAATGACTATTAATCGCTGTTCCTTGTGATAGATTCTACATGTTTAAATCCTTCTCCACCCTTTCTAACTGTGTCATTACAGCCTTCTACAAAAGATAGGGCTTCAGAGAATGCACACATCCAAACTTTACCACTTATGGGCAGACAGTAATGATCCTTCTCCATCCTTTCTACAATGACTATTAATCGCTGTTCCTTGTGATAGATTCTACATGTTTAAATCCTTCTCCACCCTTTCTAACTGTGTCATTACAGCCTTCTACAAAAGATAGGGCTTCAGAGAATGCACACATCCAAACTTTACCACTTATGGGCAGACAGTAATGATC
>JAMKQA010022825.1:0-22954 GCA_024699735.1 Posidonia australis
ATTGACTTGGCATGTTTTCAGTCACATTCATGCATGAGCATATAGAATAAGCAAGCACGCATTTAGCAGACCATAGACAGTAGGAAACCTAGAAAGACTGAGTTTTCTCAGGCGCATGGGGGTGCCTAACCCCTTCCCCATGCGTAACCAGAATCCTTACCCTTTCTCTGGCCCACATTCATCTTGCATTATCCATTAGGCACAAATCACACATGCGTCATTGCATCTTGTTTGCTTTCTGCCTTTTTTTGGTGTTTTCTTGGTTTTCCTCGTCTTTCCATTAAAAGACTAGGTGGCGACTCCTTTTTGTTTTCCCTTTGGTGTTTCCGAGTCTTGTCTCTTCCTCTGGATTCACCATTTTTGCCGTGACTGTATCGGACCTCCCAGTGTGTTCCCGCACACCAGAGTATGGTTTGGTGAACCGCGCCCAGGGGTTCCACCATCATGATCACAGATGGCATCCCACACGGGGAATTTCATCACGGTAGTGCAGGGTGGTAGGGGAAATGATGTCCTCGCCTACTGCTTGTGTGCCTGGTTACCCTTGATCAAGGTAACATCAATAAAGAAAAGTGGAAATGAATAAGAAAGAATGCGATTTCACGAAATGAAAAGAAATGTGGTTTGGTTAGGATTGGACATATGAATGGTCCTAAAATCCAGGAATAAAATAATGGTTGTGTTTTAACCATTTACCAGCCAGTATTTATGATTTTGTTTTGAGTCCGAGAGGCATTGTGTTTTAGGCTGGATCTGGTCGAAAAATGTGGATTTCTTAGAATACGAGAAAGATTTTGGAAAAGTATAAAAGAGAGTAAAAATGTGGTTTCCCAAGATACGAGTTTGAAAGTGATTTTGGTCTTGGAAAGAAATCCCAAGCAATAAAAAGAAAGATAAGTTTTGGGAATGAATATGGTTTTGGAATAAATTTCCAAATGTTTTAAAAGGAAGAGGAAATGTGAGTTTTGAAAACAGTATAGACCTAGGACCAGATTCCCAAGTGATTTCAAAGGAACAAGGAAATGGTGTTTTAAAAATGGATTTTCAGAAGGAAAATCAAGTTTTATAAATTAAAAGCTGTGTTTTCTTGTAATGTAGCCAGATTTTGTTGTTTGTGTGTTTGGGGCGTGTACTGGGTGACTTAGATGTCACTCACGCATGCTTTGCTTGGTTTTCAGGCGTAGGTCATGTGCAGTCAAGTCCCGGTGCTAGAATCGGAGCTTCTAACAGCATATCATTCCCTAGAGGTGAGCCTTAGTTACAGTTATTTAATTTTACTGTAATTAGTGTAATTTTCTTATGATACTGTGATTATGGTAGCATGCCTGGGATTGGGGCATTACAATAGAAGACAAAATGAGACTAAATATTACAATTATATCTTATATCTAACTTCAAGAACCCTAGATGCAAAAAGTGATTTAGTCTAACATAGTAATGGAAAGAAACATGCAAGAAATCAAAGAAACATGAAGAGATGTCATGAATAAAATAATATAAGAGAACTTGGAAAATACAGTAGAAGAACTCTTTGTTTCTCTTAAAATTAGAAAATAAAACAAAGAATTTCAAAATTAAACCCAAGGGGGAGGAGATGCCTCAAGTCCACAAATATTGGTTTTTCTTATGGACTTATAATAGTCCATTCCTATTTGAAAACAATTCCACTAGTTTCAAAATAAAAATTTAAAAATATTACAACTTTTTCAACAAATGATAGTCTTTTGTGAATAAAAATATTAATAATAGGCAATTGGGAGGGGCCTAAACAAGTTATGTGCACTTGGAAGGCACCCATATAGAAGGAAATTTCGCGTTTTCAAATGTTCTTCTTTTTATAGTTCTTTTCTAAAGTACTTTTGAACATTAGAAATTGTAGTTAACCCTTTAAATACGAATTCATATCTTTGATGAATTAATTATCTAAAATATCTTTCTTGCTTCAAATAGACAGATATTTTTGACTGATTTTAAATTTTTGCACTTTTTGTTCTTCTTTCCTCCTTATTTTCCACAATTCCTTTTGAATCCCCAAGTTCCTTTATAATTTACACAAAACACCTTGAATATCATTATTTATACACAAAATAAATAAATATGGGATATAAAATATGAACAATAACATTCTCATTTTTTAGTCTCTTAGTGTAGACACCCCAATTTCCCCAATTTTGCAGGATGAAAGTGTGATGGTTGGGCTTTCAATCACCAATGAGCTCTAACCCTAATTGAATCCATTCAAAGCCCACAAGACTCACTTGGGCCCATGAAAGCCTACTTTAGGCCCACATAGGCCCATTAGCCCATAAAGCCCACTTGGGCCCAATTTAGCCCACTTTGGCCCCAAAGCCCATAAAGGCCCACAATGCAACAACTCAACTCATTTTCTTCTCTTTCTCTCCCAACCCAACACCCCATCTCCTCGTCTCTATCTGCAATTTTTCACTCATTGTTTTACCAGAAACACACGAACCCAGCAACCTCTCACAAATCCAGCCACTAAGTCATTCCAACAGCCCATTTCTCCTCACTGATCTCACCAGCCATTGAGCCATGCTCCTCCAGCACAAGCCACCCGCGAGCCAGTGCCACCGGACAAGAGCCGCCAATGCAGGCTTGGATCGCCGTTGATCTCTGTCGACGCAAGGGGACAAAGAGGGCATGGGGGACAGTAGGCTGTTAAGTGGTTGAGAGTTCAGTTAGTTGGTTGGGGAGGTTAGCAGGCTGTTGGGTTATTTGTTGGTGTTTGTTACGCGCAGGTGGGTTGTTAAGCCACTGTCGACCTCACCTATAAATAAGGGGGTACGGAGCGAGAATTGCAGGAAAAAAAAAAAAAAAAAAGAGAGGCGAGACCCCAGAGCTCGGAGGCGTTTTCCCGCGACGTTCTAGAGCACGATAGCCAGCCCTAGTGCCTCCTCTAGCCAGCTTTGATAGTCCGTGCCACTACAAAACCAGGTACGCCCTCCTTTCAGCTCCTATGCCTCCAATTCAAGACCCCTAGGATCCCTAGAGTCTTCTCGAGTCGATTCTGATCGATCCAGAGGGTGTCTCTGGTCGGAATTAGCCCCCAGGCCTCACCGGAGCTAATTTCCGGTGGCCTAGGTGGGGGGGTTGGTCCAGGACAAGGATCTTGGCCTTCGAGAGTTGTCCCATCCTTCCTAGATCCCCCTCTTGCTTTTCTGCATGTCCGCACGTCGCTTTGCTACTCCCCGAAGCCTCCACCAGAAGCTCACTGGAGCTGCGCCACGTCGTCGTCGCCGGAGAAGACGACCAGAGCCAGAGATGAACACCGAGCCTACAGCCTCGTCGTGCCGCTCCAAGCCTCCAGGAAGTTTTCACAACGCCTCGCGAAGCCTCCGGAGCCTCTAGAACTGCCTCACAAGCCACCAATCATCACAGCGACCAAGCTCGCCAAAGAAGAACACGACGACGGCCGTCAGAGCTCCCCTCCGCATCATTGTCCTCCATTTAGCTCCTAGAGAAGGGAAGAAGCTCCTCTCAATGCCCCGATGCCTCCACGACAGTTGGATCGCCGCGCCGTAGCATGCCAGAAGCTCCTTCTTCCCCGACGTCGTCACTGGAGCTCCTCCTCGGCGAGGGAGGTGGGAGGCCCGCTCCCACCGTTAGCTCTCCGATCCACTCCTATGGATCTTCTCCCCTCTCTTTCCTCTTGCTTCCTATGGAGTCTGATCTAAGATCAGACCACGGGAAGGATTTGTATGCCTCCCTCCGGTGGTCGGCGGCGACGGAGTTCCGTCATCGGCGGCCGTCGTTTCTTTTCTTCTTTTAAAAACAAATTAAAACATTTATTTTAATAAAGTTCTAAACCTATGCTTTCATTACATTCAGATCCTTTTTTGTATTATAAATAGGTCCTTTTCTTACATATAGGTCCTCCATTCATTTTTCTAAAATCATTCGAATAAAGTTTTTACTGAAAATATTACATTCTTCCCCCTGAACATTTAAAATAATGCTTTCTAGGCATTAAAATTTAGCAAAAGCCCTCAAGTTCTCTTTTAATGCATTTCAATCCAATCATTCTTGCATAAAAGAACCTAAACTTTCCTGAAACCTTTTTGAATGCACTTTTTTCTGTGAAAATTGCATGAAAGCCCTTGCATTTTTCTGAATTCTCCAGAATGCTTATTTCATTGGTTTAATTGCATTTTAACCCCTGATTTCCTTTGGAATTCTTCATGATGCTTTATTTTGCTGGGCAATTAGCAGTTTAGCCCCTGTACTTCACTGATTTTACTCTGAATGCCTGTTTTCTAGGGTAAAATGACTGTTTTGCCCCTAAAACTTTCTGAAACTTTCCTGAATCATTTTTCTTGCATATTTTACCCTAAATTCCCACTGAATTGTTTTAAATGCATGTTTTAGTGGTAAAATTGCATTTCAACCCCTAGGAAACTTCATTTTGACTAGGATTGCACAAGTTTGCACATTTGACCCCAGATTTCTTCATAATTGCATAGAATGTGTTTTTCTATGTATTTTTGATGATTTGTGCTTCAGAATATCATTTTTAATTAGAATTTGGGTTTTTTGCACAAAGGCCCTTGGAATTCTCACTATTTACACCCACATATGCATTCTGCACTTTTTTTCACAACTTTCCGCACAAGTATTCTTGCCTTTCCTTCCTTGCTTTGTACACACTTTTCTAGCTTGTTCCAGCTTGGTTTTCTCGTCGTTTCTCATATTTCTCCCTGTTTTCGCCTTTTGATTTGTTTTAGTTTTCCATCACCCGAGGGCGTACAATAAAAGGCTTCACAAAGCCAACATTGTCCCGGAATGAGGATTATTTTCCCCTTTTTGATTTTCTTGGATTTATCCCAATTTCTGCTAATTTGCGAGACACTTTCCGAGAATTTCTCGATTTTCACGATTTTCCTCATCGCCAAGGGCGTACAGTAAAGCGGCATTCTCCATGCCTACATTTGACCCTCAGATTAGCTTTTCCTTTATTTCATTTCTTCACTTTAATTTGGCATGTTTTTCAGTCATACTTAGCATGAACATATAGAATAAGCAAGCATACATCCATAGACCATTGACAATAGGGAAACCTAGAAAGACCGAGTTTTCTCGGGCGCATGGGGGTGCCTAACCCCTTCCCCATGCCTAACCAGAATCCTTACCCCTTCTCTGGCCTGCATTCATTTATGCATTGTCCATTAGGCACGGACCACACACATACATTCTGCATCTTGTTTGCTTCCCAGTTTTCTTGTGTTTTTGGTTTTCCTCGTCTTTCCATTAAAAGACTAGGTGGCGACTCCTTTCCTTATCCTTTTTATCTTCCCTTGGTGTTTTCGGGTCTAGCATCTTCCTCTAGATTCACCATCTTCGTCGTGACCATTTCGAGTCTCCTCGTATGCATCCACGCACCTGGTAGTAGGAGAGCCATGCAAGGGTTCCACCAGCATGGTCACACTTAGAAAAGGATTCCAGTGATCTAGTAGAAAAAGGTCTTCCTAAGGATACTACTTAATTTGTTGGAACTATGTAATCATCATCAAGGTGGCCTTGGCATCATCAACATTAACTCTTTCTATTCCACTTTCAAAGGAAATTCATTTGGAATATCCTTGACAACATTCACAGAAAATGGGTGACATCCTCCGAGCAAAATATCTTCATAATTGCTCCTTTGAAGGCCTCCTTAGTGCTTCCAATCATAATGCTTCTCCTTTTTGGAAAGAACTCATGAAGAACTTCATGTTTACATATGAATCTAAGGAACTTCATTGTTAATGCTTCTCTATTAACAATGGTAAAAATACTCTCTTCTAGTATAGTTGTTGGGATGGGTTTAAGCCCCTTAGATTCAAGTTCCCTAGTCTCTTCTCTTTAGCCATTAACAAATTTAGTTTTGTCACACTATTATTGCTATGACCAAATCTTCTTATGAGCTTTCATCCCTCTTTCAACATACTCTCAATTCTTCGCCGAAAGGTTGGTCTGAATTGACTAATCTCATTAGCTCCACCAGGCTGAATGGCCTTGAGGATTCTATTAATTGGAGCCTTGCAAATTTTGGATAATCGATTAAGAGTTGCTACAACCTCCTCAACATTGCAGAGCTTGCAACTTCTTCAATATTTGAAAAGCGCCAATGCCCTAAAGTGAAAATCTTCACTTGGTTGCTTCTACTTGACAAAATCCTCTCTAGGGCGAACTTACGTAAACAAGGTTGGACCAGTAGTCTATCTTACATCACTTGTAGAGAACCTGCGGAGACTATGGCCAACATATTCCTACTTTGTGACAATTCTGTTGGACGTTTTTCAATGGTGGCAACCGTCAAATCATCAAATGGCTTTTGTTCTGTTTTGGCCCTAGTAGTCTGTAACCTAGTTCATTTTGTGTTGGACTATACTCCGTGACCTCTGTTCAAATGGAAATAGAAGAATAGGAAAACAAAAGTGAAAAAGAGAGAGTGCAATTTTTTATGTTGTTTCGATTTACAATAGTGAAACAAAAGGACATATAATTTATGTCATCTATATGATGCTCAACGCTTGAAAAGAAAAGAAAACATAATTTTAATGATTTACCTTCTAGTTAGTTTTCACATTTGAAATATTAGAAGTTCATTGTAACTTAAACATTTTATTGATTTTACCTAAATTTTGTTTACATATTTTATAATTTAAGCATTTTCTTTTCTCACCAACTTTGGAGAGAAAGTGTTTGATTCTTTTTTCATCACTTATTCTCTTGATTTCTCTCTTATCCGGTAAATGATCTTTCTCTACCATATATTTCTTTTCTTTATTTTTCTCATTCTTTTTAATCATTCCTTTCAATCCAAATAGTTATTTGGTAAAATTTAAAAAATTTCATTCATTAAAAATTTGTTAGGATGATCCTATTGGAAATATATTTGAATATTTAATTTTGATGATAGCAAAAGTATATATATATATTATTATTGAGCTAATGATTTTGTGAAGAAAACAAAATATTCATCATGAACCTGAAATATGATCAAGAGTCTAGCATGAAGATCCATTGAAGGAAGAATCATGAAGACAATCACAAAGTCAAGGAGATCTCAAGAAAGAAGTCAAAGAAGATTATCATGAAGACTTGAAATTCAATTTAGTTTGTGAAAGTTAAAGATTTGATGTAAATTTTTAGTTATTCATGTATACTTAAAAAGATGTATGTTCAGGGTCGATTTTGGCACACCAAAATTCATTGGTATATCAAAATCTAGAAAGATTGTAATTTACGGCAAATTGACTTTTCGACATACCGAAAAATGTTGATGTAGCAAAATCTAGAAATATTGCCAGCATACAGTGGTCATTGATTCGACACTCCAAGGATGTTCAAAATACCAAATCAAGGAGTTTTGGCCGACATACTAAACCTTGTTTGGTTTACCAAATTGACCAACCATTGTAGAAAATAGGACAAAACAGTAAATCAAAATATTCTAGTCTACCGTTCAACTATCCGTTTGTTGAACGTTGAAAGAGACATTAGAGACTTCTTTTTCAAGCTTCCTCCTCTATAAATAGAGGCCATATATGCCGTGGAGATAGACACATTGAAGTACATACTCCATTCCTTCCAACAAGATTGTTTTGTGAGCTAAAATTCCATTCAATAGCCATTAGGTCCTGTTTCTCCCAAGAGTTCCTGAGAAAAAGAGAAAGGTGAGTGCCAAAGCTTCTCCTCATCTACTTTGCTTCAAGAGTTGGGAGATCAAGTGCTATAATGAGTTCTCAAGCTTCATCTTCCTTCAAGGATCAAGTGTTCTAGCTTTTCAAGTCTTGAGAAGTAGCAAAGGATTGTACAAGGTGTTGGTGGATTCCACCAACAAGTAAGTTTTAATTTAAGTAAATGGAGTGAACTAAGCTGGGTTTGGCCGAACCACTATAAATTTTTCTTGTCTTTCTTCATTATCTCTCATCCCTTCTGTGGTTGATTTAATTTTAGCAAACAAATTTATTATTGCATCTTAACTTAAAATTCAAGAAGACACTTAAAACAAACTAGGGTTAAAATTATAATTTTTATATACTTCTCTATTCACCCCCTTCTAGAGAAACCTCTAGATCCAACAATTGGTATCAGAACAAGGTTATCTAGAATTCAAGATTTAAAAATCTTCTAGATATAATATGGCTTCTTCTAGCAATAACATAATTAAAGGACAAAGTATTAATAGTCCACCATTTTTTGATGGATTAAACTATAACTATTAAAAATGTAGGATGATAATCTATTTAAAATGAGTTAATTATGAACTGTGGGACATTGTGTTAAATAGTCTTACTCAAAACATGAAATCATATAAAGAATGGAATGAAAAAGAGAAAAGAATTGCACAATTATATGCTAAGGGGTTAAATTATAACGACCCTCAAGTCGCTACCACTCATCCTAGCCACATTTTTCTTTTTTCTTTTTATCTTTCTATTTCAATTACAATTACACTAATTATGAGACTAAATCTAAGCATACACTTCTAGGCATATTTAATAGAAAATAAAACAATAACTAAACACTCACCAGAATCCCCGATGTGTGATAGTGTGACTCCATTCTATATGTACTAGTATACAGCTCCTAATCCCACACCTACGAAAACCACAATTTAAAACACACATGAGTGACCACTCAGGACGATCACCTAGCACACACCTCACCTAAAATACCAACCAACTTGGCCATCTATGTCAAGGAACAACCAAGCATAGGCATATTTCTCTCGGATGCCACAATTCAACAAACAGGGCAAGCACTATTGCCTAGCAAACAACAAATCCTTTTAAAATATGCCTTTAAAACCTCTTTCCTCTTTTCCTTTCAAAAACCAAATGCATGTTCTTTTAAAATCCTTTATGCACGCTTGAAATGGCTACATTTGCCAGATCAAGTCCAAAACCACACCAAAATACCAAAAGCCACACAACCTAGTCACACGCATTCTCTGTGCGTATCAGACAACCATTAGTGTCTAAATACTCTCAATAGCATCCAAAATACCTACCATGGCAACACACAAACCACAAAAGCCAGCATAAAGCCTCTGCTCCAAACCACATGGTCCTCTCTAAACTAGAGCCTGATCCTTTAAACCAGGGCACAACAAAAGTTACAACGCCACTCTTGCGCAACCACCTCAAACAATGTCACTCTAATGCAAAGTACATTGCCACATAGGCGCAACACCACAACCACAAGCCAAACACAATGTGTCATGCTGCCTGACTCCAAGCAATAGATACTGGCCATAAGCAGTCCACTGAGGAGCGACCACGACATCTACACTGCCATGGACAGCCATCCTATGGAGGACTCTGCCAGTCCCACAACCTGTAGGACCCTCAAAGGCTAACCACACACTAGGAAAGCCTGCTCATCCTACTCCTAGGTGAGCTATCCATTCTTTGAACAAACCATAACGTACGCCCTTTAAACGTCCTAGCCTCAGTGCTTGGAACAACTAGAGTCTCTTTCACCTCCAAGTCTAGCCAATAGCTCAAACCACAACCACAAACACCAACAAAACCACAAAAATCATGTGGACCTCAACCTAAGCAAGTAGCTCATGACCCCAACAGTGTCACCCATCTCTAGAAGGTTGGGCGAGAGCGTTGGTATCTTAGTCCTCTAAATTCACAAAACACTTGGACCTCACCCTATGCAAGCAACTCACTACTCAGAAGTATCACCTGTCACTCGAAAGTTGGTCAGGAACATTGGTCTCTTAGTCCTCCAAAACCGAAAAACACTTGAACCTCACCCTAAGCAAGTAGCTTATGACCCCAAAGGTATCACCCATCCCTAAAGCTGGCCGAGAGCTAAGGTATCTTGGTCCTCCAAAACTCTTTCAAAACCTCCAACATTTTCCCAAAACCATTACAAAACTATGCATTTCCTTTTTCAAAATCCTTTTGGAAAACCATTTTAAAAACATTTCAAAAGCTGACTCAAAAGCATCGTAGAACATTGTGCCAACCGTGACATAGTAAAATCACAACGAAAATCACAAGCTCATAACCACTTTTCAAATCCTTAGAGAAACCTCTTTTCCAAAACATCCATGTTTTTCCTCAAAACCATTTGAAAACATATTTCCAAAACAACTCAGGGAAGCCCAAAAGCACCCTTTTAGGTATGCAGTTCACCTAGAAAGGACCACACAAAGCCCCAAACAATGGTCTTGAAATCCCAATTGACTTACAAGACCAGACATCAAACACCAAACACATCCAGAACTCTAAGTCCTGATGCTAGAGTGTAGGATGCCTACTAGCTTGTGTCTCACATGTGTCATTGCCACCTTAGTGCCAAACACTCAAAATAGTGCCATTGAATATCTTATTTAGTGCACCACACTCAAAACCAAACCATTGTCTAGACCTAGGGAAGAAATCATGATGTGACCATGCCAAAAATGAACTCCTCGTATGTATAGACACACGAAGGCCAATAAGGTCACAACAGAGATGGTGAATCGGAGGATGGATACTCGACTCGAAAACACCAAAGAAAATAACAAAGAAAGATAAGGAAAAAATGGGGTCGCCACCTAATCTTTTAAAAATTGGAAAGACGAGGAAAACTAGATGCATAAAAAAGTAAGAAAATATTAAAAATGAATGTAAATGAATGTGTGCATGCTCTGTGCCTAATGGATGCAACACGTTGGTCATGGCGGGCCTAAGAAAGGGTAAGGACTCTTGTTACGCATGGAGAAAGTGTTTGGCACTCCCATACGCAAATTGATTTTTCTAGGCTAATCGTTCACTTGTGTGTCGCCAATGCTAATGCATGTATGCTTGCTAAGTCTAATATGGATGTATGCTATATGTCATGCTAGTGTAATGATATGAGTGGGGCTGAAAATGATGCAAACTAGTGCTCAAAAGCACTATGTGAATTCTGGACTAGCGGTCAAAAGAACTCGACAAAGTAATAGGCATCGCACTAAATGAATGCAGAATGCCGATGAATGTGAGAAAACAATGCGATGCAAGTAAAGAAGACGAAAGAACCATGCATGAGTGCAAGTGGGAAAATGAATCAAGAGTGGATACCAGAAAACACGAGAAACCGTGTAATGCAAGTGAGGATGTAGACGTAGAAACTCAGGAGGAAAAAACAATGCATGATCGAGGAAGAAGATAGAGAGACAAAATGCAAGGGAGCTCAGCCAGCTACCTCTTTTGAACTGGGCAAACCACGTAAGCCATCCGCGCCCTTCTTCTGCACATTTAGTATGCACCTATTGGAGACAAAACAGAGCAGTGAGCCATTCATTGCCCCGAATCTAAATGCAGCTACATAAGGATGCAATATGATGCATGGGGAGCTAGAGGGGAGGCAAATGAGCATACCTGGACGTCTGAATCGGGTCGTGGCTAGCCAGATGCTTCCACCCACCTAGCTTGCTGTGATGTGGGTTTCGTCGATGAGCACACCTGAGTTTTCCAACCAAGGGTTTCGGCACGTTCTGGTGTTTCTAGAGGTCCATGGGAGTGAAGAGTGATACAAAGGTACAACATGGATGTGAATGGCTGAGATGCAGACTATCCTCTGTCCTTACAAAGTCACACTGACGGCCACAAGCTCGACTAGCCATGTAGGCGGCAAGGAGCATTGAGTAACTATCTAGGGTGACTGAGGGAAGGTGAGGCTGTGCTTAGACAGGGGGCGAATGAGCTCATAGGCCATCAACCATTTCGAACTCTCCAGATCCATTGTCAACGATGAATGGATGCAATAGGTCCATGATGAGTAAGGCATTGTAAACACTGATAAAACATACAAAGGAAGGCACAAGGGAGCAACAATAACACATAGAAATCTAAAAGAAAACACACATAGCAAGGGGGCATGGAGATGTACTTGTGGATGGTGGGTTGTCCCTTCTAGCGATGGCTTGCAGCATGATGGAAGGCTCTTGTGGAATTGTAGGGAGTGGGTGTGGTATTTCAATGGTTGGATGTGGGAGTGTGGATTCCAATCGGGAATGGAGGTGGCTAGATGAAGGTGGATGACCAACAGAAGCGTGGGAGTGCTTCAGTGAGAGGGGAGGCTCTATTGGAAGAGTGATGTGTGCTCTAGCGCAGTGTGGTGGTCACAAGGCTGAGGGAGAAATGTAACAGTGAAGTGGTGGATGTATGATGGTCAGAAAGTTGTAAGGAGGTCGTCGAAATGGGTGGCTGAAGGTGGTGGTTTGCTCAAGGATGGCTGGTGCACAGAGTAGGGAGACCAAAGAGGCCAGAGGTCCAAGAGAGGGAAGAAGGGAGGTTGGTTGTTGATTTGAAAAGTGGATTAATAATGTGGGGTTTTGATTAAATCAAGTGGGGATTTGATAGGGAATAGGATTAGGTAGAGGGGCTTGATGGTCTAGGAAATCTAGGGAGCACCCTTAGATCCACACTATCTAATGAGAAGAGGCAGATTGGTAGTCCACTAAGTGAAAAGACCAACCGACCCTCAGTAGTTTAATCCCTGATCTTTCCACGCATCCGACCTACACATCCCACCCGCACTATCGAGCCGTGGTGGTCGGATGGCTGGGCCAAAGCAGGATCTGCTAGGCTAGTCTTGTGGCTATTACTTGATTACTAGAGCATCAAGGGTTTGGGCCTGGTACTTGCGAGAGGTTTATGGTGGATTAATGGTTTTGAACTAAGTTTAGGGTGTTAGGGTTGGTTTTGGTGTGTGAAATGGGTTTTAGTGTGGGGAAGTGCCTTGTTGCCGTCGATGCACTCTTTTAGAGAATTCTACCAACGAGTGGCTGCCAACGTGAGGTGTCTATAGATGCCCCTCCCTATGCAAGGTTGAGGGATGGATGCAATCGAGACCGATGCTTAGGGTTGACAAAAGACACACCACTTGGTAGCCTACGGAAGGGTGATGTTTGTTGTTGGCGCTGAGTCATTCATTCGGTGGATGCACTGAATGTCATGACTCGTGGCCGGAATGCAAATGCAGGTGATAGAATGACGTCAAAGCATGAGTATGGAAACAATGGAAAAATCACAAATGAGATGAAAAACAAGTGCAAACACAATGAGGAAAACATGAGTGTTGATGCTAATGATGCGTACTGATGTAGAAACACTTTTGGCATGCAAATGTGCATGCTGAACTCCATTGGGGATATGTGCAACTCTACATGATGCTAATGCGAAGGGGTAATGATGCAAGTGCAATGATGCAAGTGTAATGCAGGTGATGATCACGATGTTGGGAGCGTAATGCTGAGGATACTGCGCCAAGTGAGGGTGCTATAGAGAATACACTGGCACTCTATGCTATAGGAGGCATGTTCAGCATGCGATGCCAACAAAGCAATGGTGCAGGTAGAATGGTATGAGGGATGATGCATATAGTGTTGCGTACACAATATAGAATACCAACATTGAGCAAGTGGTGCGACAGAGGATACACTAGCACTCAATGCTGTAAGAGGTATGTCGTGCATGCGATACCAAAGAGATGAGAATACTGATGAAGTGTATGAGGGGATGGGTACACAATGCGGAATACAGATGTTGAGCAAGAGTACTGCAGAGGATACACTGGCACTCTGTGCTACAAGAGGTAGTGTTGGCACGTAGTGCGGAATACCGACGTCGAGCAAGAAGTGCTATAGAGGATACACTAGCACACAATGCTATAGGAGGCATATCAAGCACATAGTGTGGGAGTGAGATACTAGGTTTATGACGTCAGGGCATGACGTTATGATGTTGTAATGAAGATGTCCAAGTAGTGTTGATGCAATACCTATGCAATGTGATGCGATGCAATGCACGAAGATGTAAAGCCTACATGATGACATGCAATGATGTACCATGGAATGCATCAAAATGTGATGCTATGCTATGCTCATGTTGGGAATGTGATGGTATGCGGTAGACGCTATGAAATGTGATAAAACGCTATGGTCATGCAATGATACAAGATGAAATGAAGTACTGTACCTACGTTAGGGGTATGATAAGTTGATAGACTCATCACCGGATAGTTGGGGCTATCAGCCCAATGATATGTTGACAAACTCATCACTGAATAGTTAGGGCTATCAGCTCAATGATAAGTTAACAGACTCATCACTGGATAGTTAGGGCTATCAGCCCAATGCTAAGTTAACAGACTCATCACTGGATAGTTAAGGCTATCAACCCGAAAAGGTGATGGGCATGGCAAGGACTGACGGGCTTACTGACAGGGTAGTTAGGGCTATCATCTCTAGAAATGGCATGGTGGGGACTGAACATGTCTACTAGAGGATGAAGCACGATGACAGGCCCGTGAGCCTATCAAGCAAGAGGGACAGTGACAGATACACTATCCTATCACCAAGGGACCAAAGGTAACAGGAATGCTACACCTGACGGTGTGGAAGAGGTCCAAGGATGATCCCATGGCAGTTAGGGTTGCCAGCCTAGAGGAAAGGCGAGGCGATACCAAAAGGTAGCCAATATGCCCTTGGTATCGAGGGAGAGATAATAGGCCAGTGAGCCTGCCAATGAAGAGATGGCAGAGACAACAATACATTGCTCAAAGGCGTAGCAGAGGTCCAAAAACAAACCTATGGTAGTTATGAGGGCCAACCCAAAAGAAGGGCAAAAAGATACCAAAGGGTAGTGAAGATGCCCCTGGTATCGAGGGCATGGACAAAGTAGGAAGGAAGCGAAGGGTAGCTCGTGAGATACCAAGGCAAAATAGATACCCCTGCTATCAAGTTGAGCTACCACAGGAGATGTTGATCATCACTTAGGGGTGTGCAATGGCCTTAAAAGGGGCTTGTAATGCTTTACCAAGGCAAGGCGTAGACATGCAGATCGTCACAGACCACCCATACAATGGTGAGCAAATAGGGTAGGAGGAGAGCGAAAAGAGATGGAAGGAAAGAGGAGGAAGCGAGGGGTCAGGCTGCAACTATAAGGCAATCTAAACCACCGAAGGGGATAAGATTAATGTTGGCTGAGGAGAGGAATGATGCTAGTTCTGTGAGGGACTGTTCTGTTCTACTACTTGTTCAGCTGTTGTGTTTTGACTATTCTGTGTTGGGCTATGCTATTGCTGGGCATTCCTCAGTAGTGTTGATGGAACTTGATGGACTACAGGAGAGTTGTTGCCAATGCTGCTGATTTCTCAAGTCTAAGTAGCCTGTGCACTGACCAATGCCCTTGTGGTAGGTGTGCTCTGACCAGATAATAGCTGAACTGCCCTTGGTCGAAGATGTTCAATGAAGACCTATAATGTGAAGCAATATGCAAGACGAAAGGTTCAAGTAAGCAAAGTAAATGGTGACGGGGATTAGTAGGGTGGATTTTATTGTAAGCAGACAAGTTAATGGATTGGAGATGATTATTATTGCTGTTGGAGCAAGTATGAAAGCTTTATTGATTAGATGTAGTGATGTTTTTGGTTGTTTTGTACTTTTTTATATTTTGTTTGCCCTCGGTTAGGTTGGAAAGTTGTATGCCTATTGGATGAGGAGAACACCCTCGACTCAGATGGCCCTACTTATATTCACAAGCTATGGGTGGCTCTCATGGGGTGAGTGGTGGCACTTGAATAGGATAATGATGGATTAGACTCCATGCCAAACTCTTTAGGATCCTGCATCTGCATTTCTATGATCACTAACATTTCTTTTGCTCCCTCATAAATGCACAACTTCGCTCTATCCCTGGTTTAGAGGTAACAAGCACCTGGTCTAGGCTGGAAGCTTTTACTACAAGAAAGGGGGCCAGTCCTTCGAAGGGGTGAATCTGCCCAAGCTCATGGTCCGACTCCTCTCCAAGATATGCTAGGAGTAGAGCTATGCCGCATGCCTCTTACTCTTGGGTTGACTTCTGTCTTTGCCTTTTGTCTTCTATATTCTTTTATGGCCATGCAGATGTATGTTTCTTTTCAGGCTCAATCACTCAATCACCCTAGCATTTTATCTCCCTCTTGGAGGTGTAGGGCCCCTTGCAGAGTTTGAACACTTTGTCTAGCTCTGATGGATGGTAGCTCCCTCGCGAACTTGGTTGCCTAAGAAGTATCAACTGAGGAAGGGCAATCCAATCCAGACATAGGCTAGCTTTTCGATTTTCGTCATCACGTAGATGATTAACATGCAAAATGTTTTGGTTTTTTCTGATTTTCCTTTTTTTTTTGGGTTTTGATTTTTTGTATTTTTCTGATTTTTGATTCCTTTGTTTTTTATATTTTAAATGCATGAGGATGATGATGATGCAGAATAAGAAATAACATAAAAAACAAGGGAAAAGGATACAACTCCAGTCCCTACTACTGGCTACTTTATTGATGTTGTCTTATTCATGTTGATAAGGTCACTAGCTAATATGGTAGTGCCGTCGGAATCACGACGACAGTTGAAACAGTGGATAGGTCTGCTGGAACTACTGCTGTTGCTGAAACTACTAGCTGATATCCCATGTCAAGGTCTAGAGTGCTGGTAGTCTCAATGCCACGTTGGCACATATTAGGTGGGCCAACCCTAGGCCATGCCCCCAATGGAAGGATCAAGAATAGAGGAAGAAGATAGACTGATGAGATAAACACGATTCATCGGGGAGACACTAGAAACGAGAGGGATAGGAGAAAGGAAGAAGACCCCCGGCCCGTAGCATCCTCAGAGTCTAGAAACTCAGGTGAGGATGTGTCAGGCATGTCCGGGTGCACTAATGCAAGTGTGTATGTATGTAGTATTTGTGTGTGGTTTTCCTCCTACATGGCAATGTTGATGACCATCCAATCAATTAGGTTCTGAACAACATCCCACAAAGTGATGCAGCCATCCGTCGAATGCCCGACACGATAGTAAAAGCTGCAGTACGCACTTGTATCATACCACCAAGGGATAGGATTCGGTAGCGAATAAGGATTCGGGAGCCTCAATAATGACACAACCTTGGGGAAGATGACGCTCAACAGTTTCACAAGAGGAGTGTAATCCCCTTCAGCATGGTGAGGTCACTTTTGCCTAGGTGTAACACCTATAAATTCATTTTGTAATTATTTACATTTTTAATGAATTTATCTCTAGGTGGGTGTTACTGTTCATGAGGCCCATTATGTGGATTTGTGATTTTTAGGCTTGGGCCTCATGGGCTGTCTTCTGTTTGTGTGTTCCTATGCTTGTTCCACATGATTAGCACTGTGCATGGTTGAAACTGTGCATGGTTGGCACTGTGCGTGGTTCGCACTGTGCGTGTGGGCTCGTGTGTGGGCTCATGTGTGGGCCCATGTGTGGGTCCATATAGGGCCCACGTTTGTGGGCCAATTGGTGAGGCTTGTAGTTTGCCTTGTATTGGGAGCCTGGTGGTTGTGCTATGCAAGGGGCATGTGTGGCTAGCAGGTGGGATGATGTAGGTGAGTGTGCATGCATTCACCTTCCTCCCAGCATAGCTTTTTAAGTCAAGGCACCCTCCCCAAGCAGCAGCCCCATCCTTCCTTCCTTTCCTGCGCCTCCTCCTCCTCAAGCACACCATTCCTCCTCTCCACTGCCTCTCTTTCCCTCCACTCACCCCCTTCCTCGTCTCTCCCTCACCTGCTCCATCTCCCTCATTTTCCTTCCCCAGTGTTTCCTCTGTTCGATGTGCTCAAGGGTCGACGGTGGCGTGTAGTGGTGTGTGGAGCTCTGGTGAAGTGTCCCCGAGGTCGTGGAATGGCAATGGACTCTTGGAGTCACCGGAGGTTCATTGGAGAAGGCTATGGTTGGTCGGAGGATCGTCGAAGGTCACGTATAAGGTACACACCCCACCCCCATGTTGTAAGGAGCATGGAAATGGTATAAAATGATAGGAATGCATGAAATCTAGGTAAATTTACATTCCTAGAGTTTATTGTGAAATTATGGTGATTTATGGTGGTATTTATGGCCATTTATAATAGTGGTTGTGTTTTGGGTCCTTTTGACGTTTCTGGCTTTGTGATTTTCTTGCATGAGCTATGGTGCATGGGTTTTGGTTTTGTTGGTATAGATTTGGAGTAGACTCAAGTGTCTACAACATATGTTTTATGAGGATTTTATTGTGGTTGTTTTGTAAGTCTGTCCCTCTCTCCCACTTGGGAGAAGAGCCAGACAGTAGGTTTAGACCGTTTTCTGGTTTCGCAGAAAACGACATACCAACCATTTCGGTATGTCGTTTTTTTTATTAGTTCTAGTCCTTTAGTCGAAATTCGGTCAGCTAAATTCCTTCGGTCAGCTATTTTGGGCCATGAGTGTTGACTGATGCCTCCCATTATTTGGTCTACTGAACCAAGGGTTTTCGGTCAACCATCTTGATTTTTTAGTCTATCGTTCTAGGTGCCTGCACCCATTTCGGTTGATTGTTCTAGTCGATCTTCCAAACCAATGGTTTTTGGTATACCGAGTCCTTTTTCGATATGTCGAATCAGGGCCCAAATGCTTTTGTAAAAGTGATTTCCTAGGATTTTCTAGATTGGTTTATTTTGCTCATTTGAGATGGGATTATGGGCCATTAATGGGGGTCTTGTGGGAAACATGATGTACCGATTTTTTTGAGATTTTTGAAGATTTTTCTAAAGATATAAAATGGTTTTGAAAATGATTTTTTGAGGAAATTGTTGGCCTATTTTGGAAATGGTTTTCCTAGTTTTCTGTGTATGGACTGAGACATCGTGGGACCGTGTCGTCTAGATCTGGAAATGTGATGTCATTCCTGGATGGTCGGACATGTCTCCTTGGTTGAGTTGAGGGTCGAGATATTGGAGGTAGAGATTCGTCGGGTCATGAAGGTATGAAACTCCTTGATTGTTGTTTCGTGGCTAAGGTTGTGGTCCATGGGTTGAGGTGTCTTGTAGAATGATGGAGAGGTATGATACTCCTACTATAACTACAAGCACTAAGGCTTGGGTGCTGTTAGGTGTGGAGGTATAACACTCCCTCTAGAGCACCGTGTGGAGGACGCCATGAGGAGGCGTACCCTGTGGTGGCCAGTGTAGGTGAGACACGTGCCCCGTAGCTGGTAGCGTCCTGAGAGACAAGATTGCCTTCCCAGGAGGGGTTGGCTGGGCACTGGTTCTCCATGTGGGGGGAATCGTCAAAAAGTGGTTGGCTCCTACACAGGATGGCACACCGTAGCAGTGTAGTGCACCTTGGTGCCTGCTTGTGGCTAGAGTTAATTGCTCGACATCAGGCTTCTCGACTCACTGTATGTGGTTTTGGCCATTGAGGGCCTTATTTATGGTTTTGGGCTTTAGAGCCTTGTCTCCTGTTTTGGCCGATATGGGCCATGTTTGCTGTGGTTTTTGGCCTGTTGAGCCTAGATTGTCAGTCTTGCTAGTTTTGGTGAAAAGATTTGTGAAATAATTTTAAAAGAAAAAAATTAATATTGACTTATTTTCCACTATTTTCGTAAGGTGCATGCTGGGTGACTTTTGTCATTCACGCTTGTTTCTCGTGGTTTTGGGTCACAAGTGCAAGCGAGCAAGTGTGTCTGGCAAAGTACACATATTTGGAGTCTTGTAGCCACACACACAAGTTCCTGGTTGTTTAGATATTGTCCATTAGTTTTTAATTTCTTGTAATTTAATTTGTTTTAAATGATTATGGAAATTAAGGGCGTTACAAATTTGTATTAGAGTTCTAGGTTCACTAGATTGCACTTGCCTAAGGTGTCCAATCTTGAGACTTCATAGGTTTTGCATGCATGGTAGAGTCCACACCTGGTTTTTCTTCATGGTTTTCTGTTTGCTATTTTGTTTGTGGTGCAGGTGTTTTGCCTCTCTCCTTTTACATGATGCCTCCTCGTGATCATAATGGTAAGGCCCTGGCTAAGAGTTCTGAGCCTCATGGAGGGATAGACAAATGGAAGGCTGTTTGTGCTGAACTACGGAGCCTGGCGCACAGGATCGCCCATGCCTTCAATAAGAGTAGTTCCAGTGAGCCGGCGAATGATCTATGGCTGAGTCAGTTCACAAAACTCCATCCACAGTAATTCAAGGGCAAAGTCAGCACTAAGGAGAGCGAGGACTAGTTGGAGAAGGTGGTGAAGATGTTGGAGAGTTTGGCGTGCCTAGAAGAGCATTGGGTACGATTTGCGACTTATCTGCTGGATGGTGAGGCAGAAAAGTGGTGGAAGTATGTGAAGCGGCTGAAGTTCCCGAACTCAGTAGTTGCTCATATCCAGTCGAAGGATTTCAAGGCGGCATTCTATGACAAGTATTTCCCTGCTCATGTGAAGGAGCAACTCTGTCAAGATTTCCGGAGTCTAGAGTAGGGTACTATGTTGGTGCTCGAGAGTGAAACTAAGTTTGCCTGACTAGAGCATTTCGCTCCCGCCTATGAGTATGAGGAGGTGCAGGCGTAGAGGTTCTTGGATGGCTTGAACCAAAGGTTATGGGTGAAGGTGATGGGTTGTTGGTGTCAAATCGTGGGGGACATGGTCGGGATGGCCTACCACTTTGAGGCAGAGCATAAGAACTATTTGGAGAGCCACTCGAAAGGGAAGGGTAAGTATTATTTTACTTCCCGGTTCTCCATCTCTAGTCCTCCTAATACTGGTGATTCAGGTAGTTCTGGGAAGAAGCAAAAAGGGAAGTCTAGTGGTACTTCTACGGGCCGGCATAACTTTTCTAGTGGTAACGGAGTTGGCTTCAGTCAGACAAGATTCAGTGCTTCTCAAGGGAATTAGTTCTTCAATTGTGATCAAGCAGGCCACATTGTTGTATTTTGTCCTCATCCTTGGTAGACCTGTAACTCGGTGGTGCACTATAATTACTAGAAGGCAGGATATGTCCAGAAGTCCAGTCCCGAGCCACCCAAGAAAGCAAGAAGTACACCTTAGCAGCCGACTAGGGGATGGGTGTTTAGCATTGCAGCTCCAGGCGTTGGGACCTTGGGAGATGTAGTTGAGGATAAGAATGATTATCTGGTATTGTGGCCCTTTGTAATTGTTGTAATATTCTTTGTAACCTAGACAACTATCTGATGAATGGATGTGGTGTTAATGTTTTGCTTGGCCATCAAGTTCTTTTATTGTGGCTGACCAGATGGCCAAAATGTTGTTTGACTCAAGGAGTTCTTTCTCCTTTATCTTCGAGTCTTTTGCGGCGGAGTTGGGAGAGAGATCGGCTAGGCTAGCCTTTCATCTCAATGTGGTAACACCACTGGGTGAGCACAGTTCAGCGTGGAAGTATCTACAGTCTATCAACTTGATGCTGAATGGCAGAGAGTTTGATGTCAACCTAATCGTGATGAATATGCAGAAGTACGATGTGATACTCGACATGGATTGGTTGGCACAACAATTTTCTTTGATCGATTGTGCTCAAAGGAGAGTTTATTTTAGGTCTCCTGATGATGAATCATTCTTTGTGCAAGGTGGGTGTCAGGGTGAGCCTAAGCTTGTCATTTCAGCTATGAAGGCTTATAAGTCTTTGGTCATGGGTTGCGTGGGGAATCTAGCTAGTATAGTTACCTCCACTCCTCCTGAGTTGGGTGTTCACAACATCTCTGTGGTGTGTGAATATCTTGACGTTTTCCCTAATAATTTGCCTAGTATGCCACCTCATAGGGAAGTAGAGTTCTCAATCGATCTGATCCTTGATTCAGGTGTTGTGTCGAATCCTCCCTATCACATGGTGCCAACAAAGTTGTGAGAGCTCAAGACCCAGTTGCAGGAGTTGCTGGACAAGGGGTTTATCAGGCCAAGTGTGTCTTTGTACGGAGCACCTGGCTTGTTCGTCTGTAAGAATGATGGTTCGCTTTGGCTGTGTATAGATTATCGGATGCTGAACCAAATTACAATGAAGAATAGTATCCCCTACCCTGCATTGATGACCTATTCAACCAACTACAGTCTGCCACGGTGTTTTCGGATATTGATCTAAGGTCAAGGTATCACTAGTTGGGGATATAGGATATAGACATTCCGGAGACTGATTTTTGGAGGCGGTACAAGCATTATGAGTTCAAAATCATGCCCTTCGGCTTGACCAATGCACTGGCTGTGTTTATGGATTTGATGAATAGAATTTTTAGCCATTTTTTGGACCAGTTCGTGGTGGTTTTTGTTGATGACGTGCTAGTCTACTCCCCTGATGTGGAGACTCATGCCTTGCACCTAAGGGCAGTTTTGGACACTCTAAAACATCATCAGTTGTATGCCAATTTCTCCATGTGTAAGTTCTGGTAGGGTGAAGTTATGTTCATTGGCCATTGGATTTTTGGAGAAGGCATCAGAGTTGGTCCTACCAAGGTAGAGGCAATGAGTAGTTGAAATCGACCCAAGACAGTGTAACCATGCTGGCGAGGAGATTCCGCAAATGAATGCGAAATCGGACGACAAAATCACATCGAAAAACACAAAACAAATGGAGTCGCCACCTAATCTATTATGGAAGACAAGGAAAACCAAAACATGAAAAATCATGCAAGAACAAAAGAAAAGGACAAAAGGACAAGTCTACGAAATAAAACCAGAATGCGGGTAAGGATCCCTGTTACGCACGAGGAAGGTGTTAGGCACCCTCGTATGCCCGATAAAATCGGTCTTCCTTGATTTCACCTATGAAATGTTGGCTTTTCAGCCTCTTGCTATACGCCCAAGGGCGATATGCCATGCCATGCTAGTGCCTTATGCTAAATAGGTGCTTGATGTGTGGGGTGTGTCCTATGCTCAGGATTATCACTCTTTAGCTCGGGTCAATCGCATAATGCAAGTATATTGCATAAATGTAATCATAGTTACATCATTCTGAGTGATTATCATCATCGCTCTATATGCAAATGCAAATGCAAATAAAGCGATAAAACAGCGAAAAACGATGCAAAGTGTGCCTTCCTAGTAAATCCAGGAGAAAAACCAGGGAAAATCCGGAAGAAAACCGATCGAGAAAGCATGATGAAATCAAAGCATGCTGCATGCATAAAACAAGGATAATGCGCTGGTTTGGTGCAAGGGTCAAAACAAGGCAAGAT
>JAMKQA010022826.1:0-16723 GCA_024699735.1 Posidonia australis
CTATGCAACTAGATTCTTTTTACTTGCTTAGACACTTGTAAATCTGAACTTTTGATTTGTGTATTTATGAATTTGTTTTTCTCAGCATACTGGTGTCCTTGTAGATTGTGATAGTATAGAAGTTAGTTTTCTGTTTTAGATTTGTACCTAACAGTCTTGGAGAATCAACTTGAGGAATTGGGATATAGAGAAGACTGTTTCTATCTTGGTTTGTTTTGTCCATATACCTTTTGGTTTCCTTGTGTGCTTGCATTCCTTGTGCCTTGGACTCCCTAACAATCATTAGTACCTCTAATCTTGTATATTTGTTGCACATTTTGTTTGTGGCTACTTTTCTGTTTATTTAATTATCTAGTTTGTGTGGTTTCTCGTTATTTTTTTAATTAGAGTTGCCTCTTTGGATTTTTTTTCAAGAATTTAATACTTGTTCTGAATACAATAGTGCTTCTCTTGCAGGATTCAGGTATTTCAGCTGATGCCTTTTCTCCTTCTTTAGTAAAGGATTGGGCCATTTATGATTTCAGGAATACCATCTCATGGCTAGAGAGTCAAGAAGAGAAAGTAAGTCGGAAGTCACATTTTTATGAGATGGATGCAAGCAATGGTAGATACTGTTGACATAATATCTGTCCTTCAATTGTCTTAAACTTTAAATTTCATTTTATGTTAACAGCCTGAACCAGATGAAGTAAAGAAAATAGCTGCAGAAGGTATAATTACTTGTTTGCAAGATGCTATTGAAGCTTTAAAGCAAGATTAGGTATAGTTTTGCAACTACACGATGCGTCACTGCTTTTAGAATATTGCTAGTAACAACAAAATTTTTTCCTTTAGGTCTTCTCTAGAGTCATAGTCACATCTTTGTTGATATTTTTCAAAATTTATAGGTGCCTATGCTATCTTCTATTTATTTGAAGAGATATCTGAACTAAAAGCTGATAACATAATCAATTGATTCAGAATTTACTAATTTCATGTGTTGTTCCACACTTCCACATACCACTTAGCAGTTTTGGCACTCATGATTCGATAATATTCCTGTAGATGTAGTTGTTTGCTTTTTTAGCAACTAAAAAACTCTAGTTCTACAAAATTCTGTATCTGGATCTACCACATTCATTTTTAACATTTTTTAAGTAATTTTACATGCATGATATGAATGGTGCATTTTGATTTGCTCGTCTTTCCTAGCTTAGTTTGCTGCATATCCTCCATAGAAATTAATTTTGCTGAATATACCATGAATTTTCTTTGCATGGCATGTAATTTCAAGTGTGGCCTTTTTGTATCATTAAGTTGCATGTTCAATCTGATTCTCTTTTATTTAGGATGTTGGCCATGCTATGGAATAGTGGAGCTTTGTACCTCATGTGGTAAAAGAAATGGCTAAACTTGTGGATGAAGGAAACGCATCACTCACCAAGAAGGAACTAGCCAAACTGGCTGTTAACTGTCGACAAATTTATGCAGCTGAGTTAGAAAATGTGGCTAACTCTCCTAAGAAGCAGAGTGATGAAGTGCAGGGGATTGCGACAAATGACACGGGATTTGACAGTGACACAACAATTGAAATGACAGAAGAAGAAATCGATCTAGCCTGCCGGAGAGTTCAGATATGGTAGACTTTTGGTGGGTGAGGTAACTAAGTCCATCTTTTTATTTCCTTGCATTTAAACTTTGTTGTGGCATTATCACGTGAAGGCCAAGGACGTCTCAACTCTCAAGTTATAGTTTTCTCCTCATCTTCTTAACGAAAGCATTATGTTGTCATATAACTGTTGCTATGCTATTGTTCTTTTAGACATTAGAGCTTGTAGTTTGTCACCTTGTTGGTTTGTACAATACACTGTTTTCTTGGGTCACTCATTAGTCATTTCCATTTCTTGCTTCTTATAAACCGAAAGTGGATATATTGTTTTTTTTAATTTGTTTTTGCTTCTTTTTTTCTAATCGCAGGATGGAATCGACAACACCAGTTGTAGTTTTTCTTTAGCACATTTTCATGTTCTTCAGTCATTGTAATTACTTTGGCTATGTTATGCACATTTTCATGTTTGTTCTCTGCTTTTTTCAAGTTCTACATTTTCATGTTTTTTATGGCTTTATACCATGTGCTTGTTTTTTTTAATCTTTGGCATGTCTGATACATGGTATATATATTAATGTTTTGTAATTTTTTAATTTTGGTAATCTGATGCATGTCTAACAATGTGCCAGTGACAATAAGGAATTTCTGGCAGAAAATTTTAATTTTTTTTATTATTTTATTTATAACTTGCGAGGACCTAGCGAGGACATTTTCCTCGCTAAGTCCTCGCAATTATTTATTTTTTAAATCTTTTTTAAAACTTTTGCGAGAACTTGGCGTGGACATTGTGAAGAAATTGCGACTAATAGCGAGGACATTGCGAGGACTTTCTATCCTTGCCAAGTCCTCGCAAAATTTCTTACAAGGATTTCGCTAGGAAATTTACTCGCAACTGAAATTTAACGATGATGTATTTTGTGAGGACTTATTGTCCTCGCAAAGGTCATTAGCGAGGAAACCGCGAGGACATTGGGAGGACTTAGCGAGGACATCTTTCCTCGCGATTTTCTTGTTTTTCTAGTAGTGGATCAAATGGTGACATATGAAGAAAATCACATGAAATGACGATGTTTTTGGAAAGAATGTTCTAGAAAATCACACCGACATCAAAAGGATAAAAAGTGAGGTCAACCCACATCGTCGGAATCATGGAAAACATCATAAACATCAAAAAAAGGGAAAACAATCTACGATTGGGCCAATGTGGGCCTTTTGGTCAGTTATTGTATGCCCTCAGGCAATGAAATTCAAATTAAATCGAAAAAATCCGAAAATATGGAATAAAGGGAGTCAAATCAAATGTCAAGTGAAGGAATCTGAAAACAAAATGAGGAAAAATCCACGAAAGAAACACAAAGGATGCAGGCTTACTTAAAAAGGGTGGACTGATACACAAATGTAATGAAAACTATGCAAAATGCATGAATGTATACCTGAATGTGTAAAAGATGCTGAGGAATGACTTAGACAAAGATTATGCATGACTGAGTGCAAAAGCTAACATGCATATGCATGAATTGGTGGTATAGGGGCAATTTGGTCATTTCTATGGCCCAAATGTGATAAATGTGTGCATGTGTATGATGCATGGTCTAAGATGTGCCAAAATGTATGCAAAATGTCAGGAAAATGTTATTTGCAAGAAAACACGAAAAGGACAAGGTCTTAAATACGAGAAAATGATGTAAACATGTTAACGAGCAAGATCAAGGGCTAAAATGCAAAATTCACGAAAAAGGGGAAAATCCTGACTAAAGTATAATCACTGTCTTTTATCTTAGTGTGTAGATGATGGATTAAATGAAAATGTGGCACTGAGATGTGTAAGAATTTTACCTTGGTAATTTCCTGAAAATTCAGGGTCTAATGTGCAAAATTTACATATAAAGTGCAAAGGTGACTAAAATGTGAAATTAAAGATGAATTTACAATGCAAACATGATTTTTAAGTGTAAAATTATAAATGAAAGAAGTGGAAAATGTCAAAATTGGGTGTGAAAACAATTAAAACCCTAAATGATGAACTTTAAATTAGTCTAAGGGTCTAGATGCAAATTTCTTGTATTCAATGATTATATACTATGAATTCAGGGGCTTGCATGCAAAATCTTAGGACTTAAATGTGATGAAAATTAGATTTTTATGATGGTGAGTGAGATTTTAAAATCTTTCAGGGTTCAAAATGCAAATCTCACAGAGAAAACTCATTTTAAAAAGCTCTAGGGGTTCAATACAAAACCTCAAGACTTAATTGCAAAGAAAACATGATCTTAGGGACTTAAGCGTGAAAAACAAACATTTACAGGACTGGAAAGGGAATTAAAATTAAATAGGGTAAATCATGCAATATTTACAGAGAAACAAAGAAAATGTAATTTTAATTCGAAAATACAGGGACCAAAGAGTAAATTCCTAGGACCTAATTGCAACATTTTAAAAGTATAAAAATTTAATTACAAGAAAATTAAAAGCTATCAGTCACCACCGGCGATTCGAAGATCACCGGCGATGACGGCCTAGGATGTTCATTTGAGCTCTCCCGGTAGCTGATCGTCGATCTGGGTGGTGGAGAAGTTGGAGGAGGAGATGGGGAAAGATCCAACGGCGCTGATCAGGTCCTTGACAGTTGGAACGTGCCGTCGACTCCCCCTACCGCGTTCTTCTCCGACAATGGGACTCCACCTGTAGCGTGTCTAGAAGGGGCAGCCCAGCGTAGCGAGGATCGGAGAGGCTCCAGGGTGGCTCGGTGAGGCTGTGGGAAGTCTCAGGCAAGGTTGGAATGGCCTAGGGCACCCTTGCTGTCGTAGGCTCTGGCAAGACGCCCTGTCGACATTGGGGATGGAGTTGCAGCAGCGGAGGCAGTCCAGCGGAGACCGAAGGGCTTTCGGAGGGCTATAAGGGGGCTTTCGGTGGCAACGGCCTAGACGGGGTGTTGACGGAACGCTTCACCCACTCAGTGGGTTCAACGGCGGTGGCCTGAAGTTGCAGAGGGGTGACGGTGACGTTCCCTTGGTCATGGGAGGTTAGGGAAGCCTCTCCTGAGCGATGGAGCTCAGGGAGGAAACGGAGGGAGTGGAAGGATAGGCCTCAGGGGCTTCTTCCCACTGCAGGAGTCGTGGGCCTCATTGGGGTAGGTAAACCCACCATCGGAGGGAACGACAATGACGCACAAGGGCTAATCCCCATGAAATCCTATCCAAAAAACTCTGTAGGGTCCTATTGTACTAAAGGAATACGATTCAAACAAGAAAAGGAAGAATTACTTGAGGATGAACTGGCTGTCTCCTCGCGTGTCGGTGGTGGTGCTTCGGTGGACGTTCTGGTAGTGGAGGTTTGGGGCTTCTAGGGGTGAAAAAATGGTTGGAGAGGGAGCTATGGACGTGGGTGCAAGGTTGGCTCTGAGGTTTTTGAATGGTGTACTATGGGTTCAAGTGCGCTGGAGCATCCTATCTGGGTTGACGGCGGCGAGGTGTTTTATACACCGGCGAAGCCCTCCCACGCCGTTGATCTTCTTCTTAGGAGCTGGGCGCCGTCGGATCGAGCTGAATTAGAAGAAGGCTGGCTAGAGATCTCGGGGGTTGAGGAGATATGCCCTAAGGATCTCGAGATATTGTCGGAGATTTCGTTGGAAAATTCGGGATGAAGGGAGCGTCGACCAGAATTATTTTCCTATTTCCTAAGTTTGTGATTGAAAGGTGAATTGGGCTTATTGGGCCTACGTAAGTGGGCTTTTGGATTTTAGGTTTTTTGGTTTTTGTTTTGGTGATTTTAATTTTTTTTTTGTGTTTTTTATTATTTTAAGCTTAATTAATTAATTTTAAATTAGGGTTTTGTGGATTTTATTGCTTGAAGGTTTTGGTGATTTTAATTAGGATTTAGGGTTTTAGTTTTAAGTTTGATTTGGGTTTTTTTGGATTTTATTATTTTAGGGTTTTTGTGATTTTAATTAAGATTTAAGGTTTTATTGTTTCAAGTGTGATTAAGTGATTTTAATTAGGGCTTCGAGTTGGATTTTATCATTTTAGTTTTTTTTGTGATTTCAATTAGGATTTAAGGTTTTATTGTTTTTAGGGTTTTTCTGGATTTAAATGGATTAGGGTTTTGTGTTTGAGTTTTAGATTTGATTAATTTTTACTTGATTTAGTTAGGGTTTCAATTTAAATTTTGATTTAATTGAGGAACTAAGACAGTGTAGTATGCTACAACTGCGGGAAGTCTGGGCATTACCAGAAGGACTGTCCCTGTCAACCAAAGCCAGCAGGAGATGTGCCACGTCAGCCTACCAAGGGAAGAGTGTTCTCCATTGCTGCCCCTGATGCTGGTCAGTCTGGAGATGTGGTAGAAGGTGAGAACTAGTGCGGCTGTATTAGTTAAGTCCTGTCCTGTAATAATAGTTCCTATGTGTGGTTAACGCTATTTCTTATTATGATTATGGTTATGATGTGTTGATTATTGGATCTTTTCCTATGATTGATCAAATGGCCCAAGTCTTGTTCGACACTGGGAGTTCGTTTTCTTTTGGCTCTGAGTCATTTGCTTCTAAGATCAGGACTAGGCCAGCCGGGTTGGCATTCCACCTAGATGTAGTTACTCCATTAGGAGAGCACAATCTAGCGTAGAGATATTTGAGACCAGTTGATATTCAGCTGGGGGATAGGAATTTTTAGGCCAGTTTGATCCTGATGGATGTGCAGGATTATGATGTTATCCTGGGAATGGATTGGTTGGCACAACATTCAGCTGTGATAGATTGTGCCAAGAGAAGAGTTCTAGCAGAGTGTCTAGGCCAAGGCTAGTGTACGGTACAAGGCACCAGATCGGGTGAACCCAAAAAAGTGATTTCTGCTCTTAAGGCCTATCATCATTTGACAAGAGGCAGTGTGGGCTATTTGGCCTGTGTGACAGTTTCTACTTTGCCTGTGGTTGAGATTCAAGACTTGCTAGTGGTGTTGGAATATCCCGATGTTTTTCTAGAGGAATTGCTTAGAATGCCACCGCATAGGGAAGTGGAGTTTGTGATTGATTTAGTGCCAGGGTCAGGTCCTATTTTCAAGGCTTCGTACAGGATGGCACCTATTGAGTTAAGAGAGCTCCGGAATCAGCTGCAGGAACTGATGGATAAAGTATTCATTCGTCCCAGTGTTTCACCTTGGGGAGCATCGATTCTGTTTGTTAAGAAGAAGGATGGTTCACTTCAGCTTTGTATAGACTACCGGATGTTGAACCAGATCACTATGAAGAACAAGTATCCACTGCCCAGGATTGATGATTTGTTCGACCAGTTGTAGGGAGCATCGGTGTTTTCCAAGATAGACTTGAGGTCTGGATACCATCAGTTGAGGATCAGTGTGCCAAATGTGCAGAAGACAGCCTTTCACACCCATTATGGACATTATGAGTTTTTGGTTATGCCATTCGGGTTGACGAATGCTCCGACTGCTTTTATGGACCTGATGAATAGGGTGTTCAGGCCCTATTTGGATCAATTTGTGGTCATTTTTGTGGATGATGTTCTGGTGTATTCTTCGGATGTTCAGGCCCACCAGAGGCACTTGAGGATTGTACTAAAGACACTAAGGCAACATCAACTTTATGTCAAGTTCTCGAAGTGCGAGTTTTGGCTGGAAGTGGTGTCTTTCCTTGGTCACATTATTTTAGGAGAAGGCATCTAGGTGGATCTAGCCAAAGTGGAAGCTATAAGCAGTTGGGCCAGACCGAAGACATTAATTGAGATTAGAAGTTTTCTCCGCTTGGCAGGATATTATAGGAGATTTCTCCAAGATTGCTGCACTGTTAACCAGACTAACTTGAAAGGAAGTACACTTTGCTTGGGATTGGTAGTGCGAGGAAAGCTTCAATGAGTTGAAAGCTCATCTGGTATCAGCCCCAATTTTGACTTTGCCTTTTGGGAACAGTAGTTTCACGGTCTACAGTGACGCTTGTGGAACTGGTTTGGGGTGTGTGCTAATGCAGCATGGTAAGGTAGTGGTGTACGCCTCACGCCAGTTGAAAGATCATGAGAAGAATTATCCCACCCATGATTTAGAGATGGCTGCTGTTGTGTTCACCTTGAGGACTTGGAGGCATTATTTATATGGCAAACAGTTTGAGGTGTACACAGATCATAAGAGTCTGATGTACATCTTTACTCAGAAGGATTTGAACCTAAGACAGAGGCGTTGGGTGGAGTATATTAAGGACTATGATTTCAGTTTGTCATACCACCCAGTGAAGGCAAATGTGGTTGCGGACGCTCTGAGCAGGTGCACTCATGTCATGGCTAGTCTGATGATCCATGAATGGAAATTGTTAAAAGGGACTAGTGGAGTGTAGGCCACGGAGATAGTCTCAGGGAACCGCTAGAGTGATGCTAGCTAGTTTGTCTGTTCGCCCGAAGATGATCGAGGTGATTGTCACAACTCAGCAATATGATTCTTTTGTGTCAGATATATGGAGGAAATTGGAAGTTGGTAATGCCCCTCATTTTTCAGTTGGGGTAGACGATGGGTTGAGGTATGATTTGAGATTATATGTGCCTCAAATAGAGGAAATCAAGAACAGTTTGTTGGATGAAGCTCACCGCAGTAGATACATTATTCATCCAGGAAGCACCAAGATGTATAAAGACTTGAAGAGGAACTTTTAGTGGCCCGGGATGAAGAGAGAGATTGCTGAGTATGTAGCGAAGTGTGCAACCTACCAGATGGTGAAAATAGAGTACTAGAAGTCCAAGGGGACCTTGCAACCTCTGGACGTTCCAGCGTGGTAATGGGAAAATGTGTCGATGGACTCTGTGATGGGTTTGCCACGAATCCGAAGAAAGAATGATACAGTTTGGGTGATAGTGGATCATCTTACAAAATTGGCATATTTCTTGCCAATGAGAGTGAATCTTCCCTTGGCAAAATTGGCAAAGTTGTATGTGGCTGAGATTGTGAGATTGCATGATGTCCCAGTGTCTATTGTGTCTAACAGAGACACGAGATTTACATTGAGATTCTGGGTAGCTCTGCAGGAGGCTTTTGGCACAGTGTTGAATTTTAGCACTGCTTTCCACCCCCAGACGGATGGCCAGACAGAGAGGACCATCCAGACACTAGAAGACATGCTAAGGGCCTATGCCTTGGACCTTGGTGGTAGCTAGGAGGATCACTTACCCCTGATTGAGTTGGCATATAACTATAGTTACCATTCTAGTATTAGTAGGGCTCCATATGAGGCATTGTATGACAGACCTTACAGGACACTCACTTGCTGAAGTGAGGTGGGTGAGAAGTAGTTAGTTGGGCCCGAGATCATACAACAACACGAGGGCAAGCTGGATCTGATCAGGAAGAGGTTGTCATATGCCCAAAGTCAGTAGGAGAGTTATACTGGTAAGAGGCAGAGACCTCTGGAATTTGAGGTAGGAGACATCGTGTTCCTGAAGGTGTCACCAACAAAGGGTGTGATGCGGTTCAGTAAGAGAGGCAAGCTGAGCCCAAGATATATCAGACCATACCAGATTATCAAGAGGGTTGCTGAGGTAGCATACAGACTAGATCTGCCTCCAGAGTTGGTAGGTGTGCACAACACCTTCTGTAAAATCTGTGCCTAATTTTCCATTTAATATAAATCATGGAATTTCCTGTACTATTTGTATATGGTTTGTTAGTGGTTAATCTGGGTTGTGTTTGCTGCCTGTGGTCTCTCCCTGTGTTTTGTGTTCCTGGTTTTTCCCTTGTGGTGTGACTTCTTCGGCATGTGGGTCTGTGATGCAATTGGGATCCATGTTTGGGGGTGAGACCCACTTGAATTTGAGCTTGGACCTGGTCAAGAGCCCAACCATGCCTGTGACCCTCCTTTCCTTTCTTATCCATGCCCGTGACCTACGACTGGTCCTCCCCTATGTGTAAGGCCTAGTGGGAGGGTTGCTCGTCTCATCCACTCCGGAGCAGAGAGGCTGGCGGCTGACCGGTGGGATCCAAGGGAAGGCAGGTGTGGAGGTGGCTTTAAAGGGAGGCATGCTGCACGAGGGTGAGGAGGAGAAACTAGTGAGAGGGAGAGATCGAGTGCAGAGGCTGAGGGGAGGCAGCGCGTCGGAGGAAAGCGTGCGAGCGGGGGTAGGTCAGTGTCGTGCATCACCGGAGCTCGTGGGCACGCGAGGCTAGTCGGAGCTAGGTACGTGCTACCCCTCCGTTTCCCTTTCCTTGTTGTGGCATGTTTAGGTTAAGGGATGATTGAGGATAATGATGTTAAAATCATGCAAAAATAGGGAAATTGTTGAGAATGAGATGAATAATGTGTTTATGTTGATATCATGTTGATTCATGGGTGTTTCGTGGGATTTTCGTCATTATTCTCGATGCATGCTACAGTGATGCCATATGAGTCTTATGCCTTTGTGAATTTCCGTAGAACAGCATGCTTAATGGTTTTATGTTTGGATTGAGGGGTTTTGAAGTAGACTTGGAGGTCTACACCCCATGTTTTGCTTGTCATTTTTGTGGTGTTTTAGAGGGGTCCGCTCCTTACTCCCACCTTGGGGAGAAGAGACGACGGAGGCCGGGGAGGTTTTCTGCAATCGTAGAAAACGGTATGCCGAACTAGGTTCGGTATGCCGAAATGTTCCCAAGTGGTTTCTTGGGCCACTGATTCGGATGACTGGGGGAAATTCGGTGGACCAAATCAGGGGATTTCAAACGACTAGATGATTTCGGTCGTCCGTTCTTGCAGGGGACTGATAAAACTGAGAGGGATTCGACCGAATCAGGAATTTTCGATTGATCGGGACCCTATTCGGTATGTTGAATCAGGACCCAGGACTATATTGAGAAATGCTTTGTTAAATGTTGATAAATTTGGATAAATGCATGATAAAGGCATGAGATGCATGGAAATGATTTATGAAATATTGCATGTGAACATGTTGTTTTAATGATGCTTTCCATGAATTGTGAAACATGATTTATGTGGATTAATGTAGACCCATGTGCGGGGTAATTGCATGATACAATGACCATGAATGAATGATTGGGGTTCCTTTTGAACCATAAATGATAATGTGACGCACAATGCGTGGGATTTATAAAGAGTTTTAATGAATGAAAAGAACGGTTTTGTCAAATGTTTTGAAAAGAGAAACAACATATGGTTTAAAAGAGATTTATGAAATTGTAGGAACCACAGCTAGACCAGGGTTTGCCGACAGGGGTAGTGAGACCTCTAGTGATGTTGGTGACGTGTCCTTGGTTGTGGTTGCCGAGTTTACGGTCCGAGGTAGGAGCTTCGAGAATGTGGTGGTACTATAGGACCCGGGGTATGGTAGACCCAGACTACCCTCAGTGTCGGTGCTGGACGGGTCTAGGGTTAGAGTCCCCAGGTACTTGGGCACCAGGGTGTCGTGAGGACGCATTCTGTGCTTGTACCAGTGAAGGTACATTTGAGGCTGCGGTTGGGGCAGTTGAACTCTAGCGTGCGGTGGTTCACCGCGGCACTATAGTGTGGGTGTGGTGACATGGAATCCTCACCAGCTGCTTGTGGCCAGGGTGATGCGACCAGTTTTGAGATAAGAATTGTGGATTTGTGTGTTGGACTTGTTCCTAGCCCTGATTTGTGATAAATTGTGTTAATGGCTTAAATGATGCTTTGGGCTGGGAAACTAGATGCAATGGTTTGCTTTCCTTGAGTCGTGTATAAAGATTTATTAATGATCATGAGATTTTGAACGAAAAAGAGAAGAAAGTTTTGAAATGACATCTTTTTCGAAGTCTTTCTAACCGCATGTGTGGGTTTTGGCGATGGTGGTTTTCTTTAGACTTTCTGGCAGTGTTTCGCGAGTTTTGTCGCTGTTTTGGGGTGCATGCTGGGTGACATTCCTGTCACTCATGCGTGTTTTCCTTCTTCCCTTGTTTCAGGTGCTCAGGAGTAGGTGCAGTCCAGTCTGGTGCATCCCTTTCGAGTCACTTTTGCCGCACACAGGTCTAGGTGTTTAGTTTTATTTATTTAATTCTGTCATTTAAACTCTTTTAGCTGCTTTTGGGTAGTTCTTGTACTGTTGTGTAGCACAGGGGTGTTACAGAGTGGTGTCAGAGCCTAGGTTCACTATGTGCACTAGCTTAGGGTGTCCGGCATTGTGGCTTTAGTTAGACTACTCGATCCGCATGGGATTATAGCACTTGATTTGTTTGTCTGCTTGCTTGTTTGTTTGCTTGTGGTGGCAGCAAGATGCCGCCTAGAGGTCGCGGCAGGACTCCAGCAACTAACTCTGGTGAAGAGCAGGACAGTGGTTGGGGAGGTCTTCGGCAGGAGCTGAGCCACATGATTTAGGGTTTTGCTTAGACTTTCGGCAGGAACAACACAGATGGGACCAAGTTAGACCCCTGGCTTAAGCATTTCCGTCGATTGTGTTCGCCAACTTTTGATGGCAAGGGCAAGCCAGAAGATTGTGAGGCCTGGCTGCTCGAGGTTGAGAAGGTCCTGGAAGGCATGGAGTGTCCAGCTGAGAAGTGGGTCCATTTGGCTACCTTTCAGTGTAAGGGAGACGTCGACCAGTGGTGGAGAGCTACCCACCGTATGAAGTTCCCTAACGTTGACCTGTTGATGTTATCTTGGGAGGATTTCTGAGAAGCCTTCTACGAGAAGTACTTTCCAGTATATGAACGAGATCGACTGGACAGGGAATTTAGAAACCTAAAGCAAGGTAGCATGACCGTAGCCGAATATGAGGCGGCCTTCACCAGATTGGAGCAGTTCTCTTAGGCATTTGACACTGAGTAACGCAGAGCCAAGAGGTTTGTGGAGGGATTGACTCCAGCAATCAGATCGAGGGTCTTAGGCTACGAGTACCCCACTTTGACCAGAGCAGTGGAATTGGCGGCCCGTTATGAGGAGTTGGAAGATCACCCCAAGGGTAAGGGGAAGGCGTTTACTCCACGGTCTTTCAATTCTGGGAGGCAGAGCTCAAGCAGTTCTGGGAGCTTTGGGAGGAAAAGGAAGGAGCACGCCGAGTCTGTTGCTGGGAGAGGAGCTGGATACAATCAGGTTGGTTTGAGTAGTGACCCAGAAAAGAAGAAATCCTGTTATATCTGTGGACGACCGGGGCATGTAGTAGCACAATGTTACCATCGACAGTGGAATCCCGAGAAGATGGTCTGCTACAAATGTTGAAAGATTGGGCACATTCAGCGAAATTGTCCTGATCCTGCAAGGCCAGTTGGGGACACGCCCTGTCAGCTAACTAAAGGGCGAGTGTTCTCCATATCTGCTCTTGATGCTGGGCCATCGGGGGATGTAGTGGAGGGTAAGGAGTAGAGGCATGTTTGATTTGTAACCTTTCCCTTTTATGCACTACTGTATCTGGTACTCTCCCCATGTGCTTGTTGTTGTTGTTGTTTCTGTTGTTGTATTGTGTTGTTGTTGATGGATATTATGTGTTATCTAGGTTCCTTTCTTGTGGCTGACCGTATGGCTAGAGTCCTTTTTGACACGGGGAGTTCCTTTTCTTTTATCTTTGAGTCCTTTGCTGTGGAGGTTAGGGACTGACCAGCCAGATTGGCCTTCCATCTTGATGTGGTGACCCCTCTGGGAGAGCACAGCTTGGCATGGAAATATCTACGGTCAGTCAATGTGATGTTAGGGGACCAAGATTTTAGAGTCAGTCTGATTGTGATGGATATGCAGGAATATGACATCATCTTGGAGATGGACTGGTTGGTGCAGCATTCAGCATTATTGACTGTGCCAAGAGGAGAGTCCTGCTCGAGTGTCAAGACCAGGGATGGTGTGCGGTGCAAGGAACTTGGCCCGGAGAACAGAAGAAGATGATTTCTGCAATGAAAGCCTACCGCCACTTATCTAGGGGATGTATGGGATATTTAGCGAGTGTGACAGTGTCCTCTTCTCCAGTTCTGAGGGTGCAGGTGTAACGCCTCGATCCCGGGCATGCTACCAAATCACAGTATCACAAGCATAATTACACAAAATTATAGAACAATAGGACTTTAACTAAGGCTCACCTTCAGGATCTCGACGTGCGGCTAGAAGCTCCAATTCCCGCATCGAAACCTGGCTGCACGCGGTCTGCACCTGAAAACCAAACAGCACGCGTGAGTGACATCTAAGTCACCCAGTACGCGCCCCCAAAACAACCAACCACAAAGAAAACTCGGTAAAACCAAAAGAAACTTATTTCTTATTATTTTGCAAAAACTTGGTTTACTCCTTTGAAAATCATTCTCTTTTATTAAATATTCACTTGGGAATTCAATCCCGAAACCAAATTCTTTTCTTTCTCAAACATTTGGAAATTCGTTCCAAACCATTTTTCCTTTCAAAACATTCCTTTCAAAACCCTTTTGGAATTTCATTTTTCTTTTCCAAAACAATTTCATTTTCAATATTGAGAATTTCATCCCAAAACACACTTTTCAAAACACACATTCTAACCAGATCCAGCCTAAAACACAATGCTCCATTGGGCTCAAAACCAAATCATAAACACTGACTGGCAACTGGTTAAAACATCAACATTTCTTTTCAGGATTCTAGGACCATTTCACAAGTCCAATCCTGACCACACACACTATTCTTACTAATTCATTTCCACTTTCGTTACTATTGTTACCTTGATCAGGGGTAACCTGGCACACAAGCAGTAGGTGAGGACATCCTTCCCCAACCATCCTGCACTGCCGCGATGAGATTCCCTATGCGGGATGTCATCGCCCCGGCCAACAAGCCTCACATTTCCTGTTCCTTACAGGAGCACGGAGATACGTCTCTGAAGACGCCCCAGTCGGTGACCCGAACAACTAGGTTCAATGACCCAGGCACAGCCTACACCGCTTCGAGCTCGGTGACCCGAACAACTAGGTACAACTACCCAGGCTCAGCCTATACCGGCAGTGACCCGAAAAACTAGGCTCAAAGGCCCAGGCTCAGCCTACACTGCTACGAGGAGCTCGGTGACCCGAACAATTAGGCTCAAAGGCCCAGGCTCAGCCTACACTGGCTCAAAGCTCGGAACCACAGTCTTTCCATAACACATTATTAGTGTTCCAAAACTCTTTTCAGTTTTCCAAAACCCATTTTTCATTTCATTGTTTTCGTTGCAGGACTCTGTTCCTTGCAACACTTGACCCTCCACTGGGGTCCCAACACAAGCCATCAAAGCCACATTAAAACCATAAATTGGGTCTCAAGCCCAAAAACCACACAAAACCATCTTTTTATAGGGTCAAAACCCAAAACCATACCCAAATCCATTGTTTGGGGTACCACAAGCCTCCATGTTATTACACGGGGCAAACACCAGTCACATAAACCAACCATACCAAAACAACCACTTAACATCATTAAAAACCACATTAAAACCTTTAAAAGTTTGGGCAAAATCGGCATACCGTTTTCCCATTTCGGTATGCCGAAATCCCCTGATTCGGCATACTGAAGGGGAATTTCGGTATACCGAAATCTCCTGATTCGGTATACCGAAATTCTTCGGTATAACGAATCCCTGTTAGATTTATCAGGTTCAGGGGAAACAGTCGATCGATTTCCTCTGGTCGTCTGAGGCCAAAAACGCAGGGTACCGCCTGGGAGCAAAACGGTATGCCGAATCCAATTCGGCATACCATTTTCTGTTGTTGCAGAAAACTCCCCAGGCCACGGTCTTCCTTTTCTCTCCCAAGTGGGAGTAAGGATCGGACCCCCCCAAACAAACACCATAAATTCTCATAAAAAAATGGAGTGTAGACCCTCAAGTCTACCTCAAAACCCCTCAAACCACTCAAGATTTCATCAACCACATAGGAAGATATAAATTTGCAAAGGAAACATGCTCAGAATGGAACCTTAAAACATTTAAGGCAAAATTCCTCAGAAACACCCAAAATTCACGCAATCTAGCATGATCCTTACACAAACACATCATAAAACTCATTCTCAATCATATTATGATTTTTCTACAATTTTCATGCATTTATTACGATTTTCATGCATTTAACCTACTGTTAACCAAATATAGAACAGAAAGAGGAGAAGGGATCGCGTACCTGACTCAGGCCTCAGGCGACCCTTACCACACTCCGACAAGCCTCCACAAGCTCCGGCGGAACGCACGGACGGCTCACCACCTCCTCCTAACTCGCACGCCTCAGCTCCCCTTATTCTCTTCCTTTCCTTTCTCGCCGCACATTTCCTCTGCTCTGCCCACTCCTGCCTCCCTCTCTTATTTCCGCCACCGTTCACTTGGCACCGGCCACCCATCCCGTCGGACGAGATGGGGAGGCACGGGCCTCCGTCGCTGGTGGCACGGGTGGAAGAAGAGAAAGAAGAAGAAGACGAGGAATCCGTGGAAGGGTGTGGCTCGTGAGAGAAAAGGAGGAAAAAGAGGAAGAAAACAAAAGAGGAAAGAACGGCTTGCAAACCAAGACAGTTGTGCATCCTCCAACCGGACTTCACATGGGTCCCAAACCACAGGCAGATGCACAGAAAGCCAACCACAACCACACACAGCCAAGAAACAACAGATTATCCATTAATAAACTATTAAACACAATATTGCAAATAATTACATGGTTTATAATAAAAATGGATAATCAGGCGTAGATGTTACATCCTACCAGTATCTGAACTGCATCATTAACCATAGTCAAGTCCTCCCGCAGCTCCTCTGGCTGCACTGGTATCTCCTGGGATGCATCAGCCAAACACTTCCTCAACATCGACACATGGAAGGTGTTGTGCACACCCGCCAACTCTGGAGGCAGATCTAGTCTATAAGCCACCTCACCAACCCTCTTGGTAATCTGATACAGTCCGATATATCTAGGGCTCAACTTGTCTCTCCTATCGAACCGCATTACACCCTTGGTTGGTGACACCTTCAGGAAAACGAAGTCTCCTACCTCGAATTCTAGAGGTCTCCGCCTCCTATCGGCATAGCTCTTCTGCCGACTCTGGGCACACAACAACCTCTTCCTGATCAAATCCACCTTGCCCTTGTACTGCTGTACGATCTCGAGCCCAACTAACTGCCTCTCACCCACCTCACTCCAGCAAGTGGGTGTCCTGCAGGGTCTGCCATACAAAGCCTCATATAGTGCCATACCAATACTAGCGTGGTAACTGTTATTATATGCAAACTCAATTAGA
>JAMKQA010022827.1:0-10848 GCA_024699735.1 Posidonia australis
GACTATAGTAATGTGCAAAAAAAATAAAATCCCAAAACTTGATTTTGAATATAGCAATAACTATTGAATAGTTGGATTAGTTTGGGAGATTTACAGGGTTTTTTTCTTGCATAGGAGCCACAACTACACTTTAGATCTTGTTCATCCCTTACTCAAAACTTGCTTCATATTCTAAAAATTGATCAGCCCCAATATCTAAATGTCTGTTTCATATTCTAAAGACTGATTACCCTTAATATCTAAATCTTTGTATCCTAAATTTATCAGTTAATGATGAATTAAGGACAACATAATGAAATTAAAGAAAAAATGCAACAAAAACAGACTTCTATCCTACTATTACAATGTTCGATTAAATTTTTAAAAAATAGAAAAGATACAAAGTAAAGGAGGCACCTATGTTGGGCCAACGAAGGATGAGGAGGTAGCGGAGCACGGAGCACGGAGCAGCGGAGCACTGCGCACGGAAGCAGGAGCAGCGGAGCACTGCGCACGGAGGAGACCGTCGACAGGCGGGAGGAGGACGCGGCGCAAGAGGAGCACCATCGACACCGTCGACAGGCGGGAGGAGGATGCGGCGCAGGAGGAGACCGTCGACAGGCGGGAGGAGGACGCAGCGTAGGAGGAGGCGGCACTGCGTACGGAGGAGACTATCGACAGGCGGGAGGAGGACGCAGCGCAAAAGGAGGCGACACTGCGCACGGAGGAGACCGTCGACAAGCGGGAGGAGGACGCGGCGCAGGAGGAGCACCGTCGACAGGCGGGAAGAGGATGCGGCGCAGGAGGAGACCGTCGACAGGCGGGAGAAGGACGCAGCACAGGAGGAGACGGAAAAGACGCGAATTTAGGTTAAGAAAGAAAAGGGCAGAACCTGCGTCGAGGTATTTTATACCTGAATTAGCGAGTACACTAACGAGGATATTTCGTCACTATCCAGTCGCTAAATTTAAGCGAGGACATTTCCTCGCAAAATCCCCGCTATATGTCCTCGTTAGATTATTACGAGGACATATCCTCGCTAAGTCCTCGCCGCTTGTCCTCGCAAAATCTAATTTTTCTTGTAGTGTAAGTAATTATTTAACTTTATTTTCATAGATTTTATTTGAAATTAGTATAAAATTATTAAACATTAGTAGAAGGTTATTTAAATGCTATTATAAGGTTATTTCACTAATATTTAGGAGCTAAATATTTTAAATATTTACTTTAATAGCATTATCTAGCTAATGTTTAGGGCTCCAATTTTTTGTGCCACCAACTTCAGACTTTAGTCTTCCTTTCTACTCCAACAATCTAGCCTTCATCGTTCCATACCTCCATCGTCTACCTGTTTCCTCTCATGTTGTACGTCTCTACCCTAGAAAGAGTACCAATGCCTCGTCCTCTACCAAAGCAGTAGGCTGTATCCTCTACTAACACCAACACCACCCTAGACAAGGGGGACATACCGATATCTCATCCCACGCCAAAGCTATAGAATGAAAAACCGAGGAATGTCCTTCGCAAACTATATAGGTGGACTCAAGAGAGGAGAAGATGTATGTCCTATATGATGAATGCAGAATACGCTTTAAGCCTTTTACTTGTAAATTTATTAAACCTTGAGAGAAAGTTTGCAATTTGTTACTAGTTTATCCTATTTATTTATTTTTTATTTTTTATGTTTTTATTAACCAAAAGGGGAGAAAAACATGTCTCTAATCTCCTAATCATGGCATATGCAAAAAGGGAAGAAAACATACAAAGCAACCATCAATCAACAAATAAAAAGCATACGCATGTTATGTGCAAGTGTGGTGGCATAGCAAATGTGTAAAAAAAAACACACACCATACAAAAGGCATGCATAAAAGCAAACAAGGCACAACTTATACTACAAGAAGAGGGGAAGTCAAAGCGACCAGATAAGGAACAAATGAGCAAGCAAAGGAAAAAAACTAAAGTAAACGAGAAAACCAAAAGGAAAGCTGGGATCTAGTTATCCCCAACGGAGTCGCCAGTTCCTGTAACCATGCCGACGACCGCCTCATGCGTGGAGCGAAAGGCTAAATGCGCGAGGGCCAACGAAGTCACGGCAAAAAGCGATAAAGCAATGATAAAAATGCGGGAATCGCCACCTAGTCTACTTAAAAATGAAAACGAGGAAAACCATTTTAAAACACTAAAACTATGGAATAAACCAATGGAAAAGGTCATCATGAACCAAAAATTTGGATAAGAATCCCTATTACACACGAAGAAGGTACTAAGCACCCCCGTGCCCCTGAGAAATCGGCCTTTCATGGGTTTCTCGTTTACTTAGATGGAAATGTTGGCTTTTCAGCCTGTTTCTGTATGCCCGAGGGCGATATGCAATGCAACGCTATATGCAGGTTGTGCCTTATGCTAGACCTGGGTAGAGAGACTGTAGGATGTGTCCTAATGCTCTGAAAGGTCACTCAAGTTATGGATCAAACATCAGTGCAAAGATATTGCATTGATATAACCATAGATCCAGTAATATTGAGTGGCTAACGTCTTCGCTTTGCTACATGCAAAATCTAAGCTATCTTGCATAGATGAGTATGAAATCAGATTGGTGTTATCCTGATATATCCAAGAGAACACGTAAAGAAAACCAGAGGCAAAACAAATCGGGAACCATGCTAAATACCATGCCAAAAAGCCACTGTTGGTGCACTGAAACAACCAGGTGCGTCTGTTTGGTGTGCTAGAATGGTGCTCCTACTTGGTGCGCCACTTAAATGCTCCACTAAAGTGTGCTAACAATGTATGCCACTAAAGTGAGACTCAGAAATTGCAGAACAGATGGTAAGCTTGATTGATATGCTATGCGATATAAAATCTTGCAAATATGCTTGAGACCATCTGAAAACGCATCCTAGACATCTAAAAAAAACCTGATCGCATATAGGTTCATCTCTCTTCCATAAAGTCATAAAAGAAAGAGTGGCAACCCATGACACCATGACATGGGTCTTGTGCTCAAAGGCAAGAAGCCTCACACAAGACCACATATTCCTATTTTAATAAAAACCATAGGACTATGACTAATGCACAAAGTTAGCACCAAAAAACACATGCAAGAAGAACAACATAGATGCATACAACAAAAAGGAGAATGAACCCATTAAATCATTCTTATTGCAACTAAAATATGAATAAAACATGAACCAAATATTGCATATCTCTGAGATTCAGTAAAAAAGAGACAACAAAGGCAAACATATATCTCATCCAATAATACAAGAACAAGACATAATAGGTATAGTTGCATAAAAGTCATGATCCATGAGAATATCATGCATTATAAAAATGATCCAACAAGTACAAAATTCAACATATTCATTATATAAGACTTCTCTAAAGTGATCCCATCTTCATGAAAAGAAATCTAGCTATAAGAAAGACTGAATGCCTACCTATTGGTGTGCTCTTGTACTCCTCCACAAGTGGCTCGAGATGACCTTGATGGCTGAAGAAAACAGGAATCTCCTTCCTCCCAAATGGCCTCCAAGTGATGCAAAAGTAGGAACTTTGTGGAAGGTATGGATGAGGGGGCTCTTCCCTATACTAGGTGGATGATCTCTTACTCAAGGGTGGGAGTTTTTGGCTCTGGATGAAAGCTAGGTCGTGGGTATTTGTGTTAGATGCAAAGGCTCTTCCTTTCTCTCTTCTTCCAACCCCTTCTCCCAATGACTACCAAGAGTTTAAATAGGGAGAGCTTGGAAGTTCTAAAGTCTCAAGAAACCCAAAGACCTCCCCTAAGATCAAGAGAAATGATCATTATACTGATAATGGAGTTTCGCTAGGCAAATGAACAGTCAATGACCTGGAATCGAGCTGGTGCGCCACCTATGTGCGCCAGTTAGGTGTGCCAGTGAGGTGTGCCTGGTATGTGCGCCAGATAGGTGCTCTACTTTGGTGTGCTTATTTAGTGCTCCAATAAGATGTGCCATATTAGTGTGCTACAAGAATGTACCGAAAAGGTGTGCCATCTATAACTATATCGGTCAAATGTGCTAAGTAGGATGTTGGATTTAATTATGGGGTCTAGTCCATGACTCTAGGTTAGTTTGATGCACTTGGAGGATTCTGGTTTTTGGGAAAGTAAAATCTGAATTCATTATCACTAGATCCATCAATGAGCCACCTCAAAAATCGAGGTGTCTATAGGTACCGAAGGTGGGATGGGCCTCATGAAGGAGAAATGATCCCATACCCATATCTACATGTAGAAACAAGAATAAATCATCAATCAAGTATACAGACAAGAATAGATAGAAACTTAGTAAAAGTAAAAGATTGAAGAAAGTTTATTTAGCTGGAGAAATGGTAAGTTCCCACCTAATTAACAAGAACTACTGTCAGTAAAGTGGAATAGGACTAAATACAAGTACGACAAGCTAGCTGCTCCCTGTGCATACTCCCTCACTTGGTCCAAATCAGCAAGTAGGGGCAGAAACACCGCCGATAGTCGTGAAGAAGCATGACTGAAGAGCAAGTCCCCAAACAAAACAAGAAGAATAGTGCAGAGCTATTGATCTGCATCCTTCCCAGGCTCTGTCGCTGTCTCTCGGGAATCCTCAATCCAACAAATCGTTGAGAAAGTGACCAAAAGACGTGACCCATACATAACTATCTGGCTCCTCACTAGCTCCATCATCATAGAGATATAGTCAGAGCATACTAAACCAATCACTGGTCAAGTAGTCACTCGAAGTCCTGTCAATCGTGTCATGTCCTCCAAGGAAAGAATTGACTCGTCGACTCTGGTCATGATCGAGCTCGTGCTGTGATGATAATTAATGCTCTATCGTGGACTCTAGGAGTCCGATCTCTATCTGGAAAAAAGCAATGAACAGGAAGTGCATCCTCCAGTAGTCATTTGCGGTCAAGGCATGCATTGTGATTGCATGTTTTTTAAAGATTTATGTTTGTGTTGAGATTTCTACATATTTAATATTGTTTTTCCGATGCATATCTTTGTGACGCGTATGCATCATGATTTTCAAAGGTTTTCAGTAGATTTCTGAGACATCCATGTTGAGTTGCCAGTGTACTTTAGGTTATAGATTTTGAGTAGGTTTTCTAGTAGATTTTCAAGTTTTGTGTAGTAGTATATGCACAAGTGTTTGGCGCATTGCGTTGTTTCATGATTTAGTCTTTCTACATCAACAATGTGATGTCTGCTTTAGATTTGTGGATTTCATGCATTAAGTTAATGTGTCTTGTCTACGCGTTTTACCAACACGTTTTAGTTCTATTTCTTATGAATTTGCAAAGTTGGATTCTACCTTGTAGTACTTTAAGTTTTGTGTTTCTTGGTGGGTGTGTGCTGGGTGTGTGTTGGGTGACCTTTACTTGGTCACTCACTTATGTTTTTGTTTTACATTTTTCAGGTGTAAATTTGAAGATAGATTTCATGTTAGTGCATATACAAGAGTCACTCAATTGCACATCAAGGATCTTAGATATATACTCTTTTCTAATAATATTTTTGATACTATAGTATAAATTTAGATTCTATTGTAAAATGATTAAAAAAATAAAAAATAAAAATATTATTAGATATGTGACAATCAGTATTGTTTACAGCCTTTTAAGAAAGTAAGTGACTTTACAGGAGAAAGTCGTCTTGTTGTTTTCTTCGCAAAGCCAATGCAATCGGGATCGCTACTTGATCTCCGTCTAGACTTGGGCTCGAAACATCGCGACAAGTAAGGTCCTTTATGTGGGGCGATTTATAGTTTTGACTAGCAAAATAAAGATAGAAATTTGATGTTAATACATTTAGTACCATCAAATATAATAAACAAGCTCTACGTGGGCCAAGGTCAAATGAGCTATTGCAATCTCTAGTAAAATATTAAAGCCAGGTTCAAGAGAAGCTAATATAAATGCTCTTAAATCAAGAGCCTCGTCAAATACTAGAGTAACTTGTCATTTGCACCCCATCAATGTTTATAAGGAATATTGCTTTTTAAGAGTGCTTTAACATCTTTTAAATAACCATACAAAAGCCACATACTGAGAAAAATACTGATGAAGCTCTTGATAGCATTAATGCTAAAGTGTAATGACTTGGATTTTTGTTTATGTTGTAGGAGTATTGGAGAGTGTGTAGAATACCAAATACTATGCATTTTATATAAGACACAGTGTTTTCTATGTTCTACATCTGTTGGTCTAAACATCTGAAGTGTTAAATGAAAAAAAAGGTGTGTTTGGTGTTAAACGCATGGAGCCGTGTGTCTTACACTTGAGACAGTTTTAAGAGAATTTTGGTTTGTTGGTGGAATGCCTATTTATACCGAATCAACTCTTCTTTTCTTAGTTTCTTCTTCCTCCGTTTCGTTATCCACGAGAGTTGTATTTTTAGAGGAAGAATTTAGGAGAGAGAAAGGGAAGAAGCTTACATGCATGGTGGAGGAGCAATTGGTTTTTACTCGTACATGCTGAAGGTCAGCATTGAGGTGGATCTCCAGCAACCTCCTGCTATTCCAAGCATTGAACTCAGTAGGAGAATTTGTCTGGAAGGCATGCTACAGCTCAGAACTTGAGATGAGACTTGGTTTGGGTTCTTTCGCTATTAAGCTTTCTTCTCCTCCTCTTCTTACGGTAATTCTTTGGTTTTTGTGGAAGATGAATTGCTAAGGATTGTTGGAGTTCAAAGGGAACTTAGGGAAGTTTGCAAAGGATTCATTGGAATTCTAGGAATCGCATGGAGGTTTGTGGAGTTGGGTTCTTCTCGTGGGTGTAAGGCACACACTCATGATGAATTAGAGGTAATTTAGACTAACCTTGAGATAGGAATACATTGCATGCAATGGAATTGGCACTGATGCTATTGTATTATGATTCTTTTATGAGATGATAAGGGTGCATGCTAATTTCAAAAAGAGTCTGTTTTAAAACCTATAACTTGAGTGTTAGACGTAATCATTGGTGCATCTTATGGAGGACGCATGGCATCTAGTATCTTACACGCACAAGTGAAATCTAAAGGTCTACTTTGCATTTAATTAATGTGATGACTTAGGGTATTAAGTTTTCCCTTAAATTGCTCAGATGTAGAGTAAGACTTATGAATGATCTAAGATGTTTTTCCATCTATTGAGCTTTAGTATGTGTGTGGTGTACTAAATAAAATATTCAAAAACACAGGCTAGATGTAGGATGTGGAATTAATGCGATGTATTTTATGTAAAACACAAGGAAGTTGACATCCTACACTTTATTACAGAAACTTGACGATTGTTACAATTAAAGGTAGTCTTGGAGAGAAGGAACCTAGGATGGGTGGGCTCCTCTGTAGAGTGATGCATTCGTGACAGTGCAGTGCGCTTTGGTGACTGCTTGCGATCAATGTTGGTCACTTGGGCCCAAATGACACGACACATGTGTGTGTGTTGTTGGGGTGTTCTGTATGCAATAGAGTGTTTAAGTATTGTTGGTTGTCTGATCCGTACATTAAGTATGTAGGTTTAGACTGTGTGTTTTGCATCGCTTAGAGAGAATTGAGTATTCTGTGCTGAGTTGAGTTTTCTGTAAATTTATTATTAAGTTTTTGGATACATGCTTAATGATAAGATGCATCCATGTTTTCTATACTATGGTTATTGTGATTTTGATATTTGAGAAGCACAGTAAACTTAATTTTGGTAGTTTTGAGTTAAGTGGTTTTGATATGCATGTCTTAGAGTTTTACATGCAAGCTCCTAATTTTAGTTTAGTCTGGTTGGGTTTGCAATGGATTGTAGACAAAAAATTTGTAGTTCATCTGTCACGTTGGAAGCATGCATTACTTATGTGCATTTTTGACCAATTTGTTAGATTGAGATTTCAATGTATTTAATATTGATTTTCTGATGCATATGATTGTGTCTCATGTGCATTATGATTTCGTAGGTTTTCGATAGATTTCTAGGACATCAATATTAGGATGTCAGTGTTTGTTTAGAGTTGTGATTTTTGAGTCAGTTTTTTTGTGGATTTCTGTATTGTATGGCGATATACATACAATTGGTTTGATGCATTGCGTTCTTCCGTGGTTTTGGCTTACATCGATTAGAGATGTTAGTCTGAGATTCGAGAGTTTTGCACATTGGGGTAGCGTGTCATGTCTATGTATTCCATCAATGCGTTTTGATTTAGTTTCTAGGTTTTTTTGCAAAATTGAGTTCTGCTTTAATCTACATTAATTCTTGTATTTTTTTTCTTGCTAAGTGTGTAGGGTAATTTTTTGGTAATTATTCATGTATATTTTGTTCTGTGTTTTGCAGGTACAGATTAGATGATAAATTTTCTTGCTAATACATATAAAAAGTCACTTAATCACACATCAAGGATTTTGAATAGGTGTTCTACTTTAGTTATTATTATTATTGTTTTAGTTTATGAATTTGGACCTAGTTAAAAAAATATATATATGTGATTTATTAGATATGTAATGATTGAGGTTGTCACATAAAGCCACATTATTTTTTTGATAAAAGTAGTTCACATTAGGCTTCCATAATAATGATTTTGGCAAATTTCATCTAATTGTTATTGATGATGATACAAATATTAAAAAATTTGGAGATTTATTAGATGCAGTTCGATTGTAATTGTCTGACCGCATGTTTTTGATAAAAACAAAAAAAAAATCATCTCCCCTCACCGCTGCTCTTCCTCCAATGTATGTGAGGGATCCTTAAGTCCTTCTTGGATGTAGAATAAGAAAAGTAGGAAAAATGAAAAGTGATACTAATATTCTGATGGTATTGCTATTCAGTTTGGAAGTGATTTTCTTTTAAAAGTGAATAAGTGTGTATAAGGAGATATTCTGGTTTAAATAAAAAGTAGAATACGTATTAGAACAAATGTTGGAATAAGTGAAAAACATGTAGATTAATAATAATCAACTTGATTATTAAGATATATGTCTAGTTTAAAATATGTATACATTATATCATTATGTATTAATTTTTAGATAAAAAATGAACACATCGTATACATACATGTATGAGAAAAACTTAATGGAATAATTGTATTCCACCTTTCCCACCAAATAGCTATTCTGAAATAAATAAATTAGAATAGGAATTACTATTCCACTTTTATTCTACTTTTTGACTTGTCAAACGAAATTACTATTCCAATTTTACCTTTCTTACTGTCTTTATTTCAGATCTAAACATGAACTAAAAGAATAAAGTAAATGCAACTTAACTTACAAGCATGATAGCTTCTATATCCTCTACCTGTCTAGTTATTATCTCATTTGAAATCTCTAGCAATCGTCAGTTCCCATTCAATAACCCTGAGGCAAGAAGAGGTTAAAAAGGTTATTGATTGATTGTTTTTTTTTTTTGAAACCGATAGACATAATTTTTAAAAAAGTTATTGATTGTCATTACCTAAAAATACGAGAATTGTGATGTTAGTGTATAGCCAATGAAGGGATTGCATTTGGATTTCTGCTGGGTGGTATCCATCTGCAACCAGTGAAATTAGTTCTAATCAATGAGCATCCTAAGTTGAGATATTCACACAATAAGTGGGACATCTCAACTAGGCGATGTTTGAAACAAACAGTAACAATCTTATTGGTCATTTTGCCAAACCGAGCGAAACTCGAGAAGGGACGTCAAACATAACCCTTACTAAACATGCGTGACGTGGTAGATATCATGCATGGTCAATCCACCAAGGGTAAAATCTTCTTAATGTGGTGAGAAGAATACTAGAAGGGTTTCATACGAATACATTAACATGAAGTTAACCAGGTGTCCGTCGTACCATTCTCATCCTTTTCCTGCCATCGAGGCTAAGATTAGCATTAAATCAGGTAATATGGCTCAATATCCTTCCATCACCATCATCACTTATTTTTAGAGATCTTCTATTGAACTTGCATGCACAGTTTTGTTTTTTTTTTTTTTGTTAACGGTATAGAAAGGGGAGGAGAGGCGTGGCGAGTTTATATCATCTCCCAACCATTAAGAAATTTTTATGCATGTCTTAGGATTCGAACTCGAGACCTGTGACGAATTTAAAGTTCTCCCAACCACTATGACAAAGAGGCATTGTCCACAGTTTTATTGTATATAGACACTTTAGGACAACCTACATAGGTATGATAATGTTTTTAAGTAATGACATGCATAGCTAAATGCAAAATGCAAGATTAATAACGTTGTGTCGAAAAGACAAAGACCCATTACATCTACAAATCTTTTAAAGATGTCTCAAGGACCAATTTTCAAGCAAATTGAGTGACAAGCCAATACCAAGATACATGGATCATATGAAGAGGGACATAAAAGCCCATATCCATAGGACTCATGGCCCACGCTCACTTCACCTTTTGTACTGTTTACATAACTCCTTGTCAAGAACACACTAATGAACTAGACATATGCAATGCACGTATGAGTTAAACATTAATAATAAGATTGTAATGTATAAATTATAAATTTTATTTTCTATTTTGATTTTTAATTTTTTCACAAATGCATTTCAAAAATAGTATGAAAATAAAGGACTTTGTTTACAATTGACATTTGTGACCACGTGTCCGTCTGACTGACCGCCCGACCCAGAGGGAAAGGGGTGGAGAGGAGGAGACCACAGCCATGCCGATGACGGCGAAGGCGCAAGGATAAAAGAAAAGAAAAGAATAGTGGAGTCGCCACCTAGTCTTTTAAGGGAAAGACGAGGAAAACCACAAAAGGATGAATGCATGGGATGCAGATGTGAAGGCTGGATGTCTGCTAACCAGAGGATGGGTAAGGATTCCTATTACGCACGAGGAAGGTATTAGGCACCCTCGTACGCCCGAGAAACTCGGTCTTTCTAGTC
>JAMKQA010022828.1:0-14596 GCA_024699735.1 Posidonia australis
ATTTCCCTGATTCGGAATACCGAAAATTTTCGGTATGCCGAATTTGATATAAGCTTTCAAAGCTTCTATCAAGGCAAGTTATGTTCACAGATATGTATATTTGAATATTTGGTCTTAAATGATTACTTGACATATTTTCTAAAAAGATTAATTAACACTTAATCACATTTTGTTATCATCAAAACATATTCTATAGATTTTTCCAACATAGGGAGCGTCGGAAGGGACTGGAGTGGTCTGTGTTGCTCCCCCTACCTTGCGCTCCAGTGAGGTGGCCTGTCGGCGTCGGGGAAGATGACAGTGAGGTTGCTTGTGGCGACGTAGCAGCTAGAGCGGCGCGGTGAGGGCCAGGAGAGCTTCGGGGGATCACAACGAGTCTCTAAGGCGCATCAGCGTGGACTGGGATGGCCTGAGACGTTCCTCCCACCTCTGGCTTCGGCAACAGGCACGACGGAGGTGGGGGCGGCTCCTTGAGGGTTGTGGCGACGGCACGACGGTGCGGAGGAGTTCGTGGAGAAGAGGTGGAGGTTGCTGATGCAACAACGCTGAGTGGGGGCGTTTGGAGTGCTCCAGCGTTTCCTCGACGACGATCGGCGATGGTAGGAGTGACGACGATGGGGTTTCCAGGCCTACGGGTGGCTAGAGAATCCTCTCCAGAGCAAGGGAACTCCGGGAAGAGGAGGAGGAACAGGTAGGAGGGGCCTCAGAGACCTCCCATCGTAGGGGGGTTGTGGGTTCACTAGAGGTGATGAACCCACCATTGAAGGGTCGCAAGAGGGCAGACAGGGTTGCCAACTCTGACCAGCTGATATGGGCCTTTCGGTCAGTTAGTGTATGCCCTCAGGCAATGAAATCCAAATCAAATCGAAAAATCTAAAATGTTGGAGTAAAGAAAATCAAATCGAATATTGGGTGTAGGATTCTGAAAACGAATACGGAACAAATCCACGGAAAACCACATGGGATGCAGACTTGCTCGAAAAGGATGGGATAATGTGCAAATGTGATGAAAACTATGCAAAACACATGAATATGTACCTAAATGTGTAAAGGTGCTGAGGAATGACTTAGACAAAGGTTATGCATGACTTAATGCAAGAATTAACATGCAGGTGCATGAATTGGTGGCATAAGGGCAATTTGGCCATTTCATTGGTCAGTTGTGATAAATGCGTGTATGGAGATGATGCATGGTCGGAGATATGCCAAAATGTATGTGAAATGTCAGTAAAATGTTGTTTGCAAGAAAACATAAAAAGGACAAGGTCTTAAAAACAATAAAGTGATGTAAACACAGTAAATGACAAGTACAAGGACCAAAATGTAAAATTCACAAAAAGGTGAAAATTGGATCAAAATATATTCAATCACTTCTATTCTAATGTGCACATGATGGATCAAATGAAAATGTGGCACTAAGATGTGTGAGAATTGTACATTGGTAATTTCCTTAAAATTTAGGATCTAATGTGCAAAATTCACACATAAATGCAATTGTGACTAGAATATGAAACTAAAGATCAATTTACAATGCAAACATGTTTTTTAAATGAAATCTATGATTAAGTACAAAATATAAAGTGCAATAAGTGGAAAATATCAAAAATATGTGAAAAAACAATTAAAATCCTAAATGGTAGATTTGAAATTAGTTTAAGGGTATGGATGCAAATTTCCTGTGCTCAAGGATGGTATGTTATGAATCCAGGGGCTTGCATGCAAAACTATAAGGCTTAAATGTGATAAAAACTAGACTTTATGTTGATTACTGTAAATATGAAATCTCTCAAGGTCAGAATGTAAATTTCACAGGAAAAATTCATTTTATAAAGTTTTGGGTGCATGATGCAAATGTTCAGGACTTAATTGCAAAGAAAACCTAATCTCAGGGACCTAAATGTGAGAAAACAAGCATTTATAGGACTGAAATTGGAATTAAAATTAAACATGATAAAATATGTAATATTTACAATGAAATAAAAGAAATGCAATTTTAAAAAAACAATACAGGGGTTAAAAAATAAATCCCTAGGACCTAATTGCAAAGTTTACAAACTAAAAGGCTTTAAAATAAAAACCTAAAAATCTACAGTCATCACCGGCAATTCGAAGATCGCTGACGACGACTATCTCGGAGCTCATCTGAACCCTCCCAACAGTTGATCGGTGATCTAAAGGGTTGAGGAGCTAGAGGAGGAGATGGGGGGAAGATCCAACGACGCCGATCGTGCCCTCGACGGTTGGAATAGGTTGTCAATCTCCCCTTGGTCGGTGTTCTTCTCCGGCAATGGGATTCCAACTGCAGTGCGTTTGGAGGCGGTGGCTCGGTGCGGCGGAGATCGAGGAAGCTCCAAGGGGTCTTGACGATGTTTCTGGAGACGTCGGCGAGGACTGGGACTGGCTGGAGTACTCTCTTCGTTGCGGGCTCCGGCGACTGTCGTGACAAAGGTGGGGACAAAGCTCTGGGGTCTGGAACAACGACATGGATGTTTGAAGGGATTCGTGGCGGTGCAGTGGAGCCTCTTGACGTAGTCACGAGCGGTGGGGCGATGTCTAGAGTGCCTAGGAGGTCTTGATGGCGGCAGTCGACGGAGGTTGCTGGTCGTGGAAGCCAAGGAGACTCCTCATAAGCGGAGGGAGCCCCGAGAGGAGGAGGAGCCTAAGGCCTGAGGCCTCCGGCAAAATGCGACTCAGAGGGCTTGGACCAAACCAGACGGAGCTAAGGATGAAGATTCAAATTGAAATAAAAGAGTTACCTGAGTGGAGCTTTTGTCTCTGCGGGCGAGTGACAACGGCGATCCTCTGGATGGTTACTCCGGCGACGATGCTGAGGCTCTTAGGGTTGTTAAAAGATGGGGAAGGTTCTCCTGGGTGTCGTGGGTTGGGAGGGATTGCTCTGGGTGGATTGTAGTGGGTTCTCTGAGTCGGTTCAAGCGTTGGAAGGAAGAGCCTCTGGTCGGTCGGTGGTGGAACTTTTAAACTCTGGCCAGGCCTCTCTATGTCGTCGATCCTCTTCCTCAAGGGCCCATCACCGTTGGATCAAGCGTGTGCTAGAAGAGGAAAGACTGAAGATCGTGAGAGAATCAGGGATCTCCTCCGGAGATGGAGGGATCTTGTCGAAGATTTCGCCAAGAAACTCAGGCTCGCCGGTGGTGAAGGATGATCGGAATTATTTTTGGGATTTACCTAAGTTTTTAATTGAAGGATAAATGGGGTGCATTGGGTTTGACTAGGCCTGCGAGTGGGCTTTTGGGTTTTTTAGTTTTTTTTTAGGTTTTAAAGGATTTTAGGGTTATTTGTTTTAGCTTTTTAATTAGATTTGTGATTTTAATTAAATTTTTGATTTTGTGATTTAAGGTTTAATTAATTTGTTTTAAATTAGGGTTTTTTAGGATTATTGTTTTTCTTTTAGGGTTTTTGTGATTAGGGTTTAGGGATTTTTAGGTTTTATTTAACTTAGGTTTTTTTTGTGATTTTAATTAAATTCTTTCATTTTGTGATTTAAGGTTTAATTAATTGGTTTCAAATTAGGATTTTAATTATTTTAGGTTTTTAGGGTTTTGGATTTTAATTAGGATTTTGAGTTTAATTATGGTTTTTGGGTTTTAATTATGGTTTTTTAGTTTAATTAGGGTTTTGTTGTTTTAATTAGAATTTTGAGTTTAATTTTGGGGTTTTTGATTTTAATTAGGGTTTTTAGTTTAGTTAGGGTTTTTGGATTTTAATTAGAGTTGTGAGTTTAAATTAAAGTTTTGGGCTTAATTAAGTGATTTAAAATTAGGGTTTATAAGGTTTTAATTACTTGATTTTAAACTTGGGTTTTGGGTTTTAATTACTTAAAGGTTTTGGGAATTAGGGTTTTTGGGTTTGGTTTTTGATTGATTACTTTTAAATTTAGATTTAATTAATTTTACTTGATTTAATTGGTTTTACTTGGGGTTTAATTTTGATTTAGATTTAATTGTTTTTTTACTTAATTTTTGTATGAATTAGGGTTTCTTTTTAATTAGATTCTATTGTAATGGATTTTGTTGAATTTTGCTTGATTAGGGTTTTAATTTAATTAATTTGGATTTTAAGTGGATTTTATTTAATTTTGGTTTTAATTAGGGTTTTCACTTAATTAATTTGGGTTTTAAGTGGATTTAAGTAGATTTTATTTAGTTTTAGTTTTAATTAGGGTTTTCACTTGATTAAATTGGATTTTAAGTGGATTTTATTTAATTTTAGTTTTAATTGGGGTTTTTATTTGATTAATTTGGATTTTAAAAGTTTTAAATAAATTTTGTTTGGTTTTGATTCTTAATTATTGATTTTCACTTGAATTAGGTCAGAGTGGGCTTGTGTGGGCTTAAGTGGGTTGTGGGTTTTGGTAGAATTAGGGTTTAGGTTTGGTGGTTTAAAAGTTAGGGTTTTGGTGGTTACAACCAGAACATTTTTGTAGAGGAGTCTGCTGTCAAGTGACTACAAAATCGGAGTGTCTACACCTGTATTTACAGAAAAATTGACATTAATTAAACAAAATTTATGAAATAGGTACAAGTAAATCACCTGCCAGATCTTCCCTCATGCTGGGGGAAATAGCATTAAAGAATGTTTCTTCCTCAACTGATGACATAAATGATAAACAACCATCAAGTAAATTTACAAACATAAAAATTCATTTATATCAGAATTCGATACACCATTAATTTATAAAAGTAGTATGCATTTCATTCAGCAATAACAGAGTCAAATCCTCCTCGGAGACATAAAAGGAAGTATCCAGGTGAACTTGATCATATGTTCACATTAAATATTTACATTTATACTTTAGTTTCTTACGAAAATTATGCAATTATATGAGATGCATTTCAATTTAATTCAATAGCTGTAAATGAACTGTTGCATGAATTTGTTGTTTAATGTGACAGTTCTCTATATCATACTTTATATTTACAACAAATACTTAATAACACATTCATAACTTGTCTTCATTGTAGCTCATTCTTGAGTTCAACATTGTTGTTACCCGAATTGGTATAGGAATGCCTTAAGGGGATTAAACCTAAACAAAAATCATCTATATTTACTTTTAAAAACACCATTCGGGCATTTCTTAAATCTACCAAGCATATCTGTTGACAACCATTTGCTAAAGGATTTATGCTATGGTTATTTAGGAAATAACACCTTCAATATAGGTGATGTGGCAATCACGCTCACCATAGAGAATATTTCCCAAATACTAGGAATACCTAATGGTCTAAAAGAAATACAATCCAAAGATCATATGTTTGAAGAAATAGTTAGATTCAAGAAGAGGCTATTTGGTAACGGAAAAAATAATGTTGAAGAGGGATGACATTTTATCAAAATTGAGAGAACTACTCGAGGATACTGCCAACAACAACAACACTGGCATTGTTAAGCTATGCATACTACTTTTGCTAGCCATCGTGTTGCTACCTCAGACGGGTTGTTCATTGAGTTCAAACTTAGTCGAATATATTGAAACCAATGTATCACTAGTGAAATACAATTGGGTTGAGGCAATATTAAGGAAATTGTTTGCAAACATGAGCAAATATTCTGAAGTCGTGACGAGAAGAAAACCAGGAGAAAGAGTATCCAGTTACCTAATTGGATGTATAATCGCATTTTGTGTAAGTAGTATTGAACTCTGGTCTATAGAAAATTTCGTTTAAAAGTTTTATATTGTATATAGATTATAACAAATTTACTCACATCTATTGTATATATTTGTTCATTTCAAGTTTGGGTGTGGGAAATCACAGGAATGTGCACTTCCCAGTAACCTTTTGAGAGGCCTTTAATCAAAAGGTGGTCAAATGACAAAAAAAGAAATGTACATAGAATATGTTAGGTAAGTTCCTTAAAATTTTTTTATAGATTCAAAAAAAATTACTGAAATGAATTTAACATGTAATGTCAAAAACCAATATATAATATTGCTTGATTTACTATCAATGTTTGAATTACATTGCTACCTTATTCATATGTAATCTGAAATAATTATCGTGTAGGTCACAAATTTGATTGAAAGGTCACTGATATCTGAAATTAAGATAAGTCCCATAGAGGACTTCAAGTTGGAGTATGTTCAGACATAATTTTAGTAAACACTGAATTGTTTGAAGAAGTGAATACTAAGATTAAAGAACTGGAAATGAAAGGGAAAATGTTTGCTTCAATGATTGAAGAGAAAGAGCAATTACTCAAAAAAAATGAAAGATGAATTGAAAAGATCAGAAAAAGAAAATAATAACTTGCTTTTGTAGAATGAGAAACTTATACATGAGAATAGAGAATTACTGAGAAAAATTGATGTTTTACAAAACAATGTTGAGAAGGATTCCATAATTATTGGATATGAGGAATGCTTTGACATTCAACCATTTTATGATAAAATTGATGAAAACATTGACAAGGAAACGATAGGTGGCACATTGGACAAAGGAAAGGAAAAATAAAAGGAGACATTGAAAAAGAAAAAAGTAATGAATTGTTCATTAGTTCTTTGTGTAATAGAGTGAAACTAAATAAAAGATCTAGAAGAGTGCAAAAGTCTTATTTGGACATAGAATAGAAGGTAATCATTATTCCCCAAACATTTTAAAAAAATTTCCAATTATTAAATTATTGACATCTTTATTCTTCTATTCACAGGAACCTGGGAGGAACGTAATTGTTTCGTACAAAGGGATCTTGAATGATGAAGATAACACCATGGTTGAATACTTCATCACAAACATTAAAAAATTGTAAGTTTTAAACTAGCGCTTTATGTTATATATTAGAAATACAATAGAAAATTAGGTGTTTCAGTGATGAATGAATAATACTATAATGACATATCTATCAATACATTCCTCTTGTTTACTTGCAATGGGAGAAAATTCTATAATGTTGCAAATGACGCCTTCATGGACAAACAAATAAAAAAACTATTATTTGGCCAACAAATTTAGGGGTCGATATGTATTATAAAATACAATTCAAAAAAAATTTTCTTTATCTTATTTCTAACTTCTTGTAAATTTAGGTCATAAACTGTAACCTAAGTGGAGTCATGGACAAATAAATTCTAAAATCATCAACTTTGAAGGATGTAACAAGATTTGTCCTGACATACATCACTGTAAGTAATTACTTACAATTTTTGCTTACAAAAAGATGCAACGAGTAACATTAATATTTTTTTACTAAGTTTCTGACAAAAGCATTTTAATCCTTTCAACTTTCTCAAGAACAAATATGATACCCTGTTCCTCTGAAAGATTGGAAAAAAGTAGAAAAAGAATTGAACGTTCTAAACGAAGATTTAAGAAATGTTGACCACTAGTTGTTTCAATTGCATTCTGGTTCATATTGGCATCTACTAAATGTAGATATATCAAACAAAGTGTTCAAATCTTACAACAACTTAAGAGAGAGACATAAGCATGATAATAAAGTTATAAGATCGATAAATGGAATCATGACTCATTCTACAATATATTTACTAATACTAACAGTATAATCCAATCATTTAATTACTTCGATTATTTATACACAACTGTTGTGAGGCCATTTCAGTTTTGAGGAAGAGGAAAGCAATTGCTATAATAATTTACTTTTAAGTGTCAAGTTAAAATTTCTCAAATTTATAATATCTCAACCCTTCTCTTTTTTCAATCTGCACAATGATTTCCAATTTGCTAGATGGTAATAGTTATGATTGGAAGAAGTAGATTTCTATAAAAATTGCCTCTTAATTTTGTCAATAACATTTTCTACTTTGATAGAGAAATGCAAAACAGACATGAAGTAAGTAGGGATGGCAGACAACACCGAATTTACTAGAGTTAACATGCACCTAATGTCAAATATTATGCTTTCCAGAGAGACAATTTACTTGAAATCTTTTCAATAACTGAAGTCCAATCCTTGAAGGTGGCTTTTCTATGATGTAAAGGTAATCCAATGTATGTGATAGGCAAGTTAGCTACCTGACAGCCTAATATCGCACAGCTACGATTTAAAACTGAATCAGAGACTCCAACACCAGTTAGTGAAGATTTCTTGAAATTAATTTTAAGTCCCGAGCAGGTTTGAAAGCAACACATAATTCTTTTGTACAAAAACATTGTTCTTGTCAATTCTATAGTACTTTGTTAGACATATAATGTGGATGTATCAATTTAAACAGTTATTTTCTGTATCGTACAATGCTACTTATGTGTTTGCTTTACTTAGAATTTGAAAACACATATTTTGTATATGTTATGAAAAGATTGATACGATTTTTGCATTAGTTACTTATTTAGGCGATTTTTGCATTAGTTACTTATTTAGGCATTGACTTACAATGGTTTGCTTAATTAAGATCAATCAAGTAGATCTTCAATATTATGGTGTTTTACTTAATTAAGGCAGCTTTTGCTGCTTGGTAAATTGCCTATTCAGCATATCAAATCGAGCAATTATTTTAACAACCAATTAGTCATACAATCTTGAGAACGCAAAATGAAATGCTTATAATAGAAATGAAGCATAAATAAAGAGAAACAAAGAAAACCTTGTAAGTAACAAGTATAGTCTAGATAGTTCGTCCAATGCTTAGATAATAGATAGTTATTTAACAATGCTTAAGTTGATTGCTTGCCTATGTCCACTATCAAATTTAGGTAAATCCCCTTAACTAATAAGGTTGCATCAAAGATTGCAGAATATTGTTTCTTTCAAAGTCTGTACCTAGAGATTCTACCAAACAGTGAAACACAAGGACCAATGGCTCCTGATATCTCACAAGGAACGGACTACAATTCCTCAACATCCGTTTTTATGGAGGACAATCATTCGATTTGATTAACAGTTTGTTAATCGTGATATACAGTAGTGAACTTTCTTTGTGGCATTCCGTTGGGAAAAAATTTTTGTTGTGTAATATTGACTTTGATAATCTGTGTGATACTGTTATTTAATCTATATAATATACTTCCGTTAACAAAAAAAAAATAGGGTAGCATCAAGCAGACCTAATTTGGCATTTTGACTTTCATGAATTGGAGAAGCCTCCCACTAGCCAATTTCAAGTCTCGTTCAACCCTCTTCTAATCAGTAAGATGAAGGGTTATTTTGTTGTTCAATGTGAAGCAAATGTTGCTTAGAAAGAGAATAGTAGAAGGCCAAATGACCCATTTTGCCAAAAGAAATACAGAAACAAACAGATAATACACAGGAAAAATGGGAGACACTTAGAAGGATGTTTTCTGCCAGTAGCATTTTCCCCATATCGATAAAATCTAGACTTTACTGAGTAGGTGTAACTTGAGATGCAAGTAAATGAAAACTTATAAAAATTGGGAACATGGTAGTTGGTGTGGAGACATTCTGCATCAATTTTACAAGGATCTAGAGATATAAGGCAGGAATATGAATGTTTTACATAGATTACACAAATTCGTTTTTGTATGCATAGGGGCTACATACAAATCCATTTCCCAATTTTTTTTAAGCTTATTTGGTTTTATGTTTCTATTTGCATCATGCATCTCCCTGCAACCTGTTGCATTCATGATTCTTATCTCTTCCCCATCCACTTCTTTCTCTTCTCCTTTCCTTTCCTCCCCACTTGTTTGTATCAGTTCTCCGTACCATCTTGCAACCATTCACGAGCTTCACATCTTTATTTTTCCCAATTAGTTATTGCAATATCTTTCACATGTCATTAGGCTTTATTTCCCTCTCCTGTCTCTTACTGCTGCCATTTGTCGCCATCCCCACTCATCTCTTACCATCTTACGTATATGCATTCCCCAACGTCTTTATCTCAAAGAACAACAACAATTGAAAAATTGCAAAATTCCAATTGCATTTCGAAATCTCATCATGGTGCGCATGTAGTTGCTGCAATATGTTGCCATTCATCAACCACTTTTAAGGTGCATGATTGCAGAGGAACCACAAAGCACAATAGATAAAAAATTGCAATCGTTTGATTTGTTCTCCAGCTTCATGAGCAATTTTGAGTAGCAGGCCATGATGCTTGGATCATTGTAGGCTGTCTTCTTGGTGTACAAATGGTCTTGTCCTTGTGTTTGCCTGTGCTCCTGAAGTTAGAGAACAAATCAAACAAGTTCAAGCAACAAACATGCAACAAACGTCACAATTGAAAATTTTAATAAACTACTTCTACTCAGAATTACTTCCATTACTCAAGCAACAAACCTAGATTTTCAACACATAAATGATAAACAAAGGTCACAACTGAAAAAATTATTAAGTCTCAAATTTTGTCATTCACAACTAGAAAAGATAATTTCAACATGAACTCAGCATGACAAATAAAACATCATGTCACTCTCCTACAATGTGATCAAATGTTTTATTTAAAGAACATACGCATTCGCTCTAACTTCCTTAGAATTTACCTTTCCCTGCTCCCTAAATATGGAACGACACAAAAAAACTGTCTAATGGCTAACTTCTCAAATTTACTATACGCAAAATCCTATTGCTCAGATCCAAACTCAATGAAAGTCTTATTTAACAAGGAAATGTATTTCACAATAGAACAATTATCATGCTCTTGTTTTTGTGATGCAATCAACTCACACTTCTTCTCTTATGTCATTACCACTTTTATTAAACCCTTCTCAAGCCTTGTCGCTGCAGTTATCTTTTGTTTCTTATTTGGAATTGATGTAGCTGTTTCACTCAGTAGTGTGTCCTTTGAGGGTGGTTCTTGACCAACTGAGCTAGATCTTTCATAGTTAACTCGGTACCATTCTCACTTGCAGGAAACAAGTAAATCCACCCATTTTATGTGCCATTTCGTCATCTAAATCAACACATGGAAGAAGCCTAGCACTTAGGATGTGAACATCACCACCTGTGGCAACAAAACCTGAAAATAATTGATTCAATTTCTCTACATGGATCATGGGTCCAGGTTCATCTTTGAACGTGTTAATTATTCATTAGGCAAAAAATATTGCAAATCAAAACATATGTTTCAACAAAATGCAAAGAAAGATATGTCATTGCAATATCTATTTAAAATACTTGTGTTGGTAAACAAAATACTTGTATTGGTAAACAAAACCTATTAATAATTGAACCAATAAAAACAAGCGACACTTGGAAAACATCTTTATGTAAATCATCTTGACTAATTTACCTAGAATTTATTATGACCATTCTTCCATGCTTATATTTTATCAAAGGTATTCGAGGTCCTTTCTCATTTAGATTTCAAACTATGTTGTTAGAACATGGGAATTTCATGCAAGTTGTTTCCAGTGTGTGGTAGGAGACTCTTGGTACATGTTCTAGTCTGAATTTCAACTTGAAGCTTAGCTAATTGAAGCAACATTTAAAATTATGGAATAATAATACACTTGGTGACATTTTTATCATAATGTTAAACTTGGAAGAATTACTGACAAATGTCTAGGATGAGGCTATATGGGGAAAATTATTGCTTCCACGAAAAGCATTTTTTAATATAGACTTGCACTATGAAACATTCTTGAAACAAAAAACAAAGTTAAATGGTTGCAAAGGTTAGATCCCAAATCCTAGAATTCTAAGGAAATCCTTAGAAACAAAGGAAGGAATAATTTTCAGGAATTATTGAAAGTTGCTCAGTGTGATGATAATTCACTATGGTAAAGAAATAATGAGCCCCTGAACTAGAAGAAAGTACATATTTTCCTCAAATATCGACATGAATCAAATCATAAGGTTCAGAAGTTGATGTATTGCCATTTCCTCAACATACAACAGCTTATTTGAACTAGAGTAGTACATGTAGGAATACAACTAGATCAATACAATATTCTATTTTTAATGTCTCTCATGGGAAAAAACTATTTGATCTCGGATACAATCACGAATTATTCCCATTTCAGTGTCATCAGATGTATGTAGAGTCCTATCCATATTCTCACAATCCTCAGTAGTGATGTAACAATCTTCATCTTTAAATGTTTCTAGGATTTCATCAGTAAATCTTTTTCCTATGATGAAGTTATGTATTACTATTGATGCAATGACTATCCTCAGTTGCGTTGGGTACGGATAAGGAGTCATTAAATTTAAAATATTCCAACGCTTCTTAAGAACCCCAAAGCATCGTTCTATGACATTTCGCAATAATGAATGTATCATGTTAAATTGTTCCTCACTTCTGCAGGGAGTAACAACTTGATACCCCGGTATATGGTATTTTGTATCACGATAAGGAGATAAAAAAATTTTCCTATTAGGATATCCAACATCAACCATATAGTATTTGTCTGTGTTAAATTAATTGAATGTGAGTAAGTAAGGAATTGAACAAATAAAGAAATGTGTAAAAATAAAAATGAAATATCATTTCCATACCCTTTTGTGGAAATGGAAAATTATTGTTTGGGTTATAAATTGTATAATTCAATACTTTACAATCGTGTACAGTACCCTCCTAATCTGCAGAAACGAAAGTGAATCTTATATTGAAGTCACACATAGCAAGAATATTTTGTATGCAATGTTTTGGATCCCGTGCACTTCTAAAGACTAGTTGTCGTTGTTTTGGAAAAAGTGTAAGAATATAAGTGCCATCAATTACTCCAACACAATTTTTGAAAAAAGGATAATACTTTCCACCTGCATAATTTATGATATGTTATGGGGTTACAACCATATTCTCTTTAGACTGAATGATTTCCAGAGCCCATATACATATTGCATCAAGGACAATATTCATGTACTGACTTATAGTCTTACTAGAATGTTGTAATCGACTTTGGACAATTCATTTTTTATATCCATGAGCAATGGTTTCAAGAAATATCCTCATTTGTTCTTCAACAGAAATATTCCAAGTATCTTTTAACAAACATTTTCCTTTAAAGATAGTACATAGTCGAACAAATACTTGAGATGGTAAACGACACGAGTCGAAACAAACCTTATCATGTCCATTGAGCATATTATAGACAATTTGACTCCTAGTGAATGGAACATCATGAACAATAATCTTCTTAAAATAATTGTCAATATAATATCGTACACATTCCATTATAGCTAACAATTTAATATCGGCTAACAATATAATATCGTCAAACTCCTCCTCATCCCAAAATTTTTTCCATTGATCAATTTTCATGTCACCCAATTCACACATATATATCAATTTCTCGTCATCAAATGCCATTTTCACTGCTTTCAAAAATAACATGAAAAGTAGTAAGGATACGTATGCAAATTTTCATATATATATTGAAGTAAACTAAAAACAAGCCAAAATAACAAATGCAAACAAAACATGAATGGTAATATTGAGAAAGGTCAAGACAACAATCAATGTTGAAATTTTTAAATAATAGAGTTTCATGAACCATGCACTAGTCGTATTGCATGCAAAATCAGTAAGTTATATTGGACTAGGAATAATCCTAGTGTTGGAGGTTCTCTAGATCAATCAATTTTCATTGTCATGACTCTACAATCATATGCTAATTTGGTGTTCAACCTAATATTATTAGCTAATGAATTACCTAATAAAGCATGCATATAGGAGATGAGCGGAAAAAAATCAAACTTACTAAATAATTGAAATATTCAAATCATTTTGAGTTGCAATGGTTTTGAAGATATGAGTGCGAATAACTAAGTTCTAAGGTTTATTTACTTGAAACATATCCCTTTTCTGATGTCCATCAATATTCTGTTGATCAGGAAAAATGGCCTGAGGAAATATTAAATAAAACATTGGAAGAAATAAGTTCACAGAAAGCTTTTCAAGAAAAGTGCATTCTTATGCCGGTTCATTCTCTACAATCACACAAAGAGACGAAGGAGAAAAGATATAAATCAGAGATTGATGGATCAGAGAATGATGAAAACCTCAGAGGTCAAAGATATTGCCATCGTAGGGTCAATTTCGCCACCACTTTTGCTGTTTTAGAGTCAATTCTGCTGCCGTTATTACCATCTAGAGATGGCACCCTCGTCATGGCTAGGGTTACGAGAGGAGTCAAGAAAGATGGGAGAAGGAGTCGCTAAAGTTATTGATTTTGAGTATAATTGTAAAGTTTACATAAAATTAAATTAATGGTAATATTGTAAATACTGATCGCATTGTTAAGTAATTCATAAAAAAAAAGGATAGTGTAACCATGTCGGCGGAGATCGCAAAGACAATGCGAAAAGTCGGTAGAGCTACGGCAAAAAAATAAAACAAAAAATACAAAATGCAGGAGTCGCCACCTAGTCTATTATAGAAGACGAGGAAAATCAAATAACACATGAAAAATCATGCAAAACAATAAGGAAAGGTCTTCGAAAACCAGAAATGCGGGTAAGGATCCCTGTTACGTACGAGGAAGGTGTTAGGTACCCTCGTACGTTCGATAAAATCGGTCTTCTATGATTTCTCCAATGCTTACGAAATGTTGGCTTTTCAGCCTTTTACATACGCCCGAGGGCGATATGCCATGCTATGCTTAGTGTCTTGTGCTAATAGATGCATGATGTGCAAGGGGAGTGTCCTAATGCTCAGAAACATCACTCTTTATTCCAGGTCAAGTGTATAATGCAAAGATATTGCATAAACAAAATCAAA
>JAMKQA010022829.1:0-25198 GCA_024699735.1 Posidonia australis
CGACGACGATGACACCACGGTGTCAACGAGGAGGATGAGTGGTTGACGGGTATAGACACCTCGAGTTGATGGACCCATTTACTTTCCCTAAGCATCTTAGAATATGCATGGAACAACTACTAATTTTCTAAAGACTTTCAGAATCACGTAAACGTCATCCATCTTAACCCTTGAATGTCGTTGGCCTCTAAAAAGGTTGGTCAACGGACTAAAGGTCTATTTGACTGACTTTTATAGGGTTACGTGGTATTTACCAGCGGTTATTGGTGACGATATTGTCAAGCGATTATCAACGACAGATGTGAGTGGCAGTGGTACCTGGCGAGATGCCTCATTTCAAGCGTAGAGGACACTGATGTCACATTTCCTTGATAAATTCACGTTATCTTCTTCATTAACGACTAGGATTCGTTTGAGACTGGATTTTCAGGTATCCAAGACCATCAGGCCCCTACTTCAACATCGGATTTACCCTTGACAGCCTTTGAAACCCATCATCATCACTCGTCTCCGGCTGTTATACATCAATAGCTTCAACTTGTCCCTATTGCCTATTTAAACCCCTCCGTGCTCACCATCATCACTCTCATTTCTCACCTTCCAACTCCAAAGTTCCAGCTCCAGTCCACGCTCGGCTATCCAACTCTAGCTACATCATTTCCAACAATAATTCCAACAGTTGTCGACGTCACTCAAGCATTGAGGAGTCACCAGTGTGCTACGATGCATCACTGGTAAGCGTCTAGCCTTCCTTCACTTTCTACTTTGGCCTTGTACAGGTGAGTGAGCCGTCAGATGTCAAATTCCCATTCCTAATCTTCTCCTCCACTGGCAATCATCGTAGGTGACGGTGACGAAGAGCTTCTCACCTTTAGATGTGCTTGAAGTTGGGAGTGAGGATCGTGAGCCTCGCGACCTTCATAGGCATGCCTCGGAGGTTCCCCCTTCCTCTTTCCCTGTTGTCATCTGCTAGACGACGTGGCTTGTCGTGTTTTTGTCGATACTGGCAATTCATGCTATAGAGAGATAATTCAATATGTTTTCCATGACAAATCGTTGCCTATACATTTTCTTTGTCTCGTCTACCTCTCTGGACTTCGGACGAAGCTTGCTAATTTTGGACGAGGGTGATCGACGCTTGTGCCGGTGAGGTAGATGAGTGGAAGGATTTGTTGATCCTCCTTTTAGTTTGAGCACATGATTTTGTTCCTTTTCTTTTCCTCACACATTTCCAGCACTTCTTTCCATCTCTGATACCTCAACAACCATCTGTGAGCTCCACCAGTCTTCCTCCATAACCATTAGGTGCTCGCGCTGGCGAGTTAGATGGGAAGTGTGATTGAGATGGTCATCCAGCAATCTAATTGCATGGAGGAGTCTCTCTTAATCTAGGCTTGCTTCATGAGTGTCTGGATCACTCTTTCCAGCCTCACCATGGCTCCGCAAGTCTCTTCGTCATCCGTCGAGGCTCGTTGGTGAGTTCTCCGACGAGGTCGACGGATAGCGGAATCCAGTCACTATCTGTTCCTTCCTGATGTCTAAGCATACTCCCCGTGGTCCATACTTGCTTCACCGATCAAGCCCGAAGCCTTCCGACTTCATTCAGTGAAGATTTCAATCAGAGTTTGCCATCTGAATTGATTAACAATCATGTGAAACCCCAATGATGGTTAAGACTGGCAGATAGACTCGGTGAAAGCAAAAGGTGGTTACAGGCGGCAGTTTCACCTGACAGTTTCAGATAACAGAATCAATTGGCGAAAATCATCGATGTGAAGTCCAAGAATTCCAACGAATACAACCAATTCTTTACTTCCTGATTTGACTGTCTTGTGATCTCCTGATCCTTGCTTAACCCTCAGGTCATCCTCATTTCATTCTACCTACTCTATGTCTTCTCCAAGATGGATTCATTACTTTTCATATTATTTCGGATTTTTTTCTCAGACTTTCATGATTTTGATTTGTGTTGGACTTCTAATGCCCAAGGGCATACATTAATTGGCATGTAAGTGTCTACATTGTTCCAATGAAAATTGTTTCCCTTTTTTAGTTTCACAAGAATTTGAAGTTTTCCATTGTATTGTGTCAATTTTCTCTCTGAATGTTTTTGGTTTACTTGATTTTCCCCATTGTCTAAAGCCGTACATTAAAGTAGTATTATCAATGCTTATATTGTCCCTCAGATTATTTTTCTCATCTATTTTCTTTATCATGCTTTTCATGGAGTTTTCGTGACAACATATGCATTAAAAGTAGACAAATATGCACACACATAGTTCATGAACAAGTAGCTAACATTGAAAAACTGATTTCTCAAACATATAACGATGCCTAATACCTTCCCCATGCGTAACAAGAATCATTACTCTTCCTCTGATCTGTAATAATTTGCGTGCTACATCTACTAGGTACGAAGCACATTGTACTTGGTATTGTTTTCTTTGTATTTTCATTGTATTTGGTTTTCCTTGTCTTTCCGTTAAGAAATTAGGAGACGACTCCTTTTCGCTTATGCTTTCTTTGTTTTCTTCGGTGTTTTCGAGTCAAGTCTCCCACCTCAAATTCATCGTCTTTGCCGTGATCATATCAGGATTCTTTGTGTGTTTCCATGTACAATGAGTCACGTGGATTCCACCGACATGGTCATAACGAGGTGAGGAGGTGCCTAAATAACTTCTTCCACGAGATTTTTCTCAATACCTTCTTTAATCGTCGTTGTAGATTTTTCTCAATGACAAGGATTTAATTGTTCCTTGTAGGTACCAACATGTACACTTTTGCAATGTTATAATAGTAAAACGCTTTATTTCATTGGTCTTCTTTTTTATCAATAAAAAAACCTTCCCGAATTATACTATTTCCTTCCAAAGCATACAACTTTCTAGACGCACATGATGATATCTAGACATATCGAACTTCTATAAGATGTATGAGAAGTGTTAAATAAATAAATATATAGGAATCCAAACTTGTTAAATGGCTCAAGTTATGATCTTCTAAATTTGGCTTATGTTCTTCATGTAGCATTCAAACTAAACGACTCTATGGAATTATGTCGTTTACACGTTATAAGTAATGTATGTGACACCTCCAATTTTCCACGAGTGATCTTTATAATTATCATCACTTAGCTTTTATTTTGCCTCAAACCATTAAATTAAATGTGAATCGCTTGCCTTCCTCTCGTTGAAACAAGGGACGCTTTCTAGTTTTGTTCGTGCTTGAAACAATTTTGTCTTTTCCATATTACCATATATCTAGAGTCAATAATTTCCTATGAAGAACTATTGAACTCAACACTTGTTGTAGTTACTCAATTGTTTTTTGTTAAGATCTATACTATAGAGGTATTGAAATTGAACAAACGATCGATTTCTAGGCGTTGTTGTAAACCTAATGGTTACTTCTATTTATGTAAATCAATAGTTCATATCGCACTCAAAAGTAGGGCATTTCCCATCAATAGAGGAACTTTTATACCAGTAACAATTTTATCTCCAATTGCAACCCTAATGATATGTAAAATATATCTCTTCTCACCATCCTTGTGGTGTATGAGACAATTGTATGCATTTCACTTAAGAGCATCTTCTATGATTACAAGCCATATATGTTTTTTTCCATTCCATTGGAAAACGATTTTATGATATAGACGCTTATGACCTCTCCCTACGTACCCTACAATAATGATTCCTTTAGCGTTAAGACTTTTACCTCCATAGTTTAAATTATTTTGTGGATTAGATTTCACTTGATTGTCTATGACTCCGTTATGTATGCTTGAAGTAGAAGTTTTGTATAACATGCCACCATGCATGTTAATGTTATTAGGTGTTTTGCTCTAAGCTTTTTTCTCTACTAGAGGTGAAATAGAATAATCCATTTCACTTCTTTAACTCCTCAACGAATATACTACCACATGTCAAAAAAAAACATAGTTGATGAAATAGTTTGTCTAGGACTAATAGGTTTAGTACAATCATGTTAGCCACGATTTGGTTGGATCGATGTTAGTGACACTACGATAGGGCTATGTTTTTCCCTTTTTTATGTATAGAAACAAGTAGAATATATGTGTAGAATACATGTATGGAAACACATCGATACTATGGATCTCTCGTTTGATCACTTTAGAATTTGTTTAAGGACTAACTATCTTGTTTATCTTTTTGCTATTTAGTAAAGATACACCACTCTCTCCATCTCCACTTTTTAATGCCATCTCAATAATAAAAGATGTCAATTGTTGATTTGATTGTTATATGTGTATTTGTAAATCCGTCATATAAATACATACGTATATTCTTGGATTTGATTGTTATATGTGTATTTGTAAACATAATAATAATAATTTGTTGACTTTCATATAATCAGATATGTGAAGTATAAGTGCTTACATATATTTCAAGTTTTTGATTTAAAAAATTATCAATATTCTATGAAATTTGTTTCTTTATTCGTATTTATATCTATAATAGATTCATTTTTTAAGTACATGGATATACATAAAAGTGTAAATCGGACTAAACTGACCCTAAACCGTCCAGTCCACTTCGACTGTTGGCTCGTCCCAAGAAACAATCAAGTCAAGAGAACCGAGCCATGGTGCTAAGCCCAAAGGCTAGGCCCGTGCTGACCTGATGGACTAGGTCCATTTCGACGCGATTGTTGGACTTGGCTAAGCCGTCTCGAGATTTTTTTTAAAGCAATAGCTGGTTTGACCAGTCATTGCCAGAGTTTAAATAAACGTTGAGGTGAATGTTGCCAACATTCATCCAACATTTCTTTTGTTTTTTATTCTATTTTTTCGTTCTCCTCTTCCTCTTTTCTTTTAAAAATACTCTATCATACCTCTTTTTTTTCCACAGGACTCTTCACTTCTCTCTGTTTTCAACTACAAGTCTACAATACTTTCACTCTCTCAATTGTCTCAATTCTCTCATTTTCTCCAACTGCCTCACATTCTAAAGTGAAAAATTCAAGTTTGATTTTGAACTTCAACGCAACATTGTTCTAACTTCGACCTCCAACGATAAAATTTCTTTACTCCTAATTCCTTCAATTTCTTTACTTCTAATCCCTCTATTTTTGAATTTTGAGCTTTTTTGAATCAATGTTTTTTTAAATTTTTTTTTTTTTTAGAAATTATAATGACATATTCTTGTGAAATTGTATCAAGCCAAGACATCCCAACCTAAGAGTTAAATTTATCGCAAATCACACAAACAAAATCCACAGGCATAAAAAAACTAAGAAACAGAGTTCATGAGGTTAGGAATGTGTAAAATTTGATTTTATTGATAAAAATAGATGTTATTGTAATTATTTTAGTATTAGATATATTTGTTCGACGAATGGGGGTGTAGGTTATATAATTAGACATCTTAAAAATTGTATAGCTGCACATAATAAATATGACATCACTGTTTTAAGAAAATCTAAATTAAATATAACTTCTAGTAGAATAGTAGATTAGAAATATAATGTAGAAGAAGCTAAAGAAGATATACCAAAATATACAATACAAGATGAACAACCATTTACATTTTCCTAAAATAAAAAATTTGAAACTTAACGTGCAAATTTATTTAAACCCACAATTTGAAATTTATTCTAAACATACCACTAAAAATATAATTTATAAAATGTTTAAAAAAAGAAAGAAAATTTAATTAGAATTTTTTAAAATTTATTATGTAAAATATCGTTACCTAATGATGTTTGAATCGATTCCAATAATTTTCCTTACTTGTGTTTAAATGCACATTAGATAGATAAAGAATAAAATTCACAAAAAAGAATAATTACTTTTAAAGCTTTTGATCATATATGTAATGGTAAAGTTATAGCAAATATGTTAGACAATGTTACTAAAGAGTTTAACATATATTATAAAATTAATACAATATCATTTGATAATGTATCTAATAATAATGTTATAATAGATATATTAAAAAGAAATTTAAGATTAGTATTAAATGATGATTTATTACATTGTAGGTGTTGTTGTTACATTTTAAATTTAAATGTATATGAATGTATAGATTACATTAAGTCTTATATAGAAAATATATGTTCAACTATTTTATTTATTCTAACATCAATTAAATGATTTAAAGAATTTAGACATCTATGTGCAAAAAATGATTTAAAATTTAGAAAATTTAAGTTAGATGTTCAACATATATGGAACTCAACAAATGATATGTTCAGTTCATATTTACCTTATAGTCACATAATCACAATGTATTATAATGTAAAATCTAATTATTTTTTAATGATGAAGATTAGAATAATTCTAACAAAAATCATAAAATGTTTAGAACCAATTTATCATGCAACGCAACAATTATCAGTTCAATATTATCCTACTAGTTCTCTAGTATTAGTTAATATATTTAATATTACAAACATTTTTCAATAATATAATCATATTCTAATTTTTGTAAATATTATTCAATTAATTGAAGAAAAATATAAAAGTTATTGGGAATCACCTCTAATGTCGGCATGTTTAGCATTAGTCATAGATCTTAGGTAAAGATTAGTTAATTATATGGTAGTTCTAGATGATATTTTTAGTAACTTTAATAAAATTGAAAAAAATAGATGAATTTAATAATAAAGTTAAGGAAACTTTATATACATTATATTGAAGAATATGTTAGACTTTATAGTGATAAAGGTAATTCTATTGTCAATACATCTAGTTTTGTAAGAAGAAATATTAGTAGTAGTAGTTCATTTTGGAGTAGAATAAATAAGGGAAAAGGAAAATATGCAAAATCTATTATCAATAATGAATCAGAAAATTATTTAGAACGTGAATTTACTTTTAGTGAATATGAAATGAATAATTTAGATATATTAAAGTGGTCGTCTAGTATTGGAATAAGATTTATTATAGTTTCTCAATTGGTAAAATATTTGCTAACGATTCTGACATTTACTGTGACGTCGAAGTCTGTATTTTCAGTAGGTAAAAGAGTTCTAAATGACAGAAGATGTAAATTATCAGGAAAATCAGTAAAAAATTTCGTATACTTGAAGGACTGGTACGATGTAGTTGATCGTCTTCGGATGTTGAAGTTAAATGACAAATCAGAAGATGAAGAGATGACATCAACTTCAACGAATGTCACATTTGAGACAGCGATATCTACTAACTAATGATAATGAATAAATTGTTTAATTTATATTGATATAAAAATTATAAATCTAAAAATATTAAATATATAATATATTTTTCAAGTTCTTTGTGTATATGTTGAATATTTAATAATAAATAAATTTTTATCAAAAAATGACCGATGAAACCAACCTTGCCTTGGGCCTTGGGCCATGCTGGACTAGGAGGCTTAAAAAATCAACCGGTCTGTTGGCTAACCAGCCCGACCCGGTCTAGGCCAGGCCAGGCCACAGAATTTTCAGGCCGGCCCGCCTGATTTCCAACTCTAGATTTACACTTTCTACGTCCAATGTTTTTTTTTGTAAACGGTAATTAGTAATATTAATAAAGTATAATGTCTTCCAATGTATTGCAACAGTATTGCACCCACAAAATATACAAACCAGAGTCACTCAGCAGGTGACCAAAAAATATGACAAAGTAAAGTATCAACAAAGCAAAAATTCCACTTTCAGTATTCTGCAGTGTATCAATTAACCAAAGGTTAATCACATGTGAGGATTGTCTTCCTGAAGAGCAGGAGTCCCAGTATTATACACCATCTCAAGTTGGAGATCATTGGGAGGCAATAAACTTTGCTCCGAATCCCTCTTTTGTTGGAAAGATGACATAACCCGTAGATTTTCACTTTTTTCAAAGCCTGTAGCCAAAGAGTCTGGCGCATGAATGGGTGTTGGTGAGCGTGGATCAGCCATGGCCTCACTGGTTCCTCCCAAATCATCACTCTCCAAGCAATCGTAAACAGCAATTACTTTTTTTAATTTGGATAAAGAAAGGTTCCATGCCTTTATCTTAGATTCTATAAACTTGGAAGTGTCATATTCTCCAAGGTTAGGAGATACAGTTGCAGGAATATTGGGAAGGTTTGCTTCCCCAGGGGAAGAGTAGGATGGGATAGGGAGGATGCCAGTAGTCTTAGATGATGATAACTTTTTTCGACTGATGGGTCTAGTCCAAACATTCTTTCCTATTTTTGTATTTCTATTCCCTCTATTGCCCCTCCATCCTTTATTGTTTTTGAACTGCCTCCTAATTGGATTCAAAGCACTAGTAGTAGGATGTCCAGAATGTCGTTTAGTAGGTCAAGCATGAGTCTGCCTAGGGGTGACTTCAGAAGATGAGCATATGTCCCAACTCTGTCTAAACTTAATGGAGTAGACAGTTTTGCCATATGCAAAGAACTTACAATCTGGTATCTCCATACCAGGTTTAACTTTAATACAGATTCTGGAGAAGCCCAGACTTTTCACAAAGTCCAGAGACATATCAACCTCTAATAAATCAGCAAAGCTTTCAACCATATGTCTGAATGTCTCCACATTCCAAAGGTGATGTGGAATCCCTTCAAGTCTAATCCAGACTCCTTCCTCTTTTATATTACAGATGACATTGGAATTAGAAGTCTATGGTATGAAAGAGGCTGAGATCATCTGGAGCAATGGACCATAGAAATTGAGGGAGTCATTTCTGTCTTTAATGGATGGGAATATCAGTAGGTATTTCTCAGGGGAGAAGGTTTGCACCTCTATATCAGGCGTATTGGACCATTTAGTTCGGATGTGTTCCTGTAGGGTTTCTCTGGTAAGACTCGGAGAGTGTGCAGTAATAATGACACTACGGGATAGTAACATTTGCTGATTAAAGACCGCCTCAGAGGGGACTAGAATGATTGGATTTTGAGGGAAAAGTCCAACCGATTTTATGGTAGGAGGGAGTGAGGGAGTCATGTGCGAATTCCAAGGAAGACGTGTTTTCTTCCTACAAATCTTTTTCCAACCACCAGAATTGTCCTCCGTTAGCAAAATTTTACATCACGAAGAACAGGAGGAGAAGGTGAGACTCGTCTAGAGGCAGAGAGAATGGGTACGTCCAATGTTGTCTGTGTGTATTCTGTTTGCACCATTATAGTTAATTTTTTGATAATATTTAATTAATTCCTAAATATTTACAATCGAGAAAGACAACTGAGCAACTAACTTAAAACAAACAACTTAAAAAAAAACACCAATTTGGACAGGAAGAAGTAGAAGAAGAAGACGTCTCCATTTTCCTTCATTTGGTTCGTTTTCTAGGTCTCAAAAATTGCACCTCCCTTTGTCCTTCTTCGTCTTCTTAAATCCTCATATTCTCCATCGACAGGTGTTGGAATTCGATCCGTCTCTTCTTCCGTGAACAATGGAAACAATAAATCCATTGTCTTCTTCTTCGAATTCGTCTTCGGTTGCCACCTCTGTGTTTCTCGACGGAAAGGAGTCAGCTTCGTCGGGGAATTCTTCTTCTTCGGTATCTTTATCTGGGCCATTTGTCTCTGTTTCCCCAACGTCTTCCACGGTAAACACTATATAGACAGATCCAATATTTTATCGATCAAGTTACAGAATTATGTCTTCAGGCATCAATTTGCGACAATCGTGTTGTTTCCTTGATATATCTGCAATCTTTTGCCGATTTCGAAGTTTTTTCTTCTATAACGTGGTTGTGGATTCAGGTTGTAGGAAGGGATTTAACAATCCACTCTGACACCACCGGAGCCTCTTGGGAGCAAGATTCTGCAAGCCAGAGCAGGAATGTCGATCACAATATTCCTGCAGGTGCAGGTTTGTTTTTGAGATCGAGAATCTTCTGCAATTTTTTTGTTGTTGGATCGTGAATTCATGTGTTTCTTTAGCTTCAGTAGATGTGATCATTGCTTTGGTTCCTGTTTATCTGTCGATATCATACAAAAGTGGCATAAAATTTATTGGTAATTTTAAAGGAAACGCTGAAGTTCATTGTCTGCCTACAAGAATACCTTAATAAATAATTGGTGAACCACAAATTCATGTCCATTTTTCACATATTCTACCTGAATTGACCACACATGCATTTTTTGATCCTTTTTTCTTCTTTAATCTCACATATGTTCAATATGTAGAATAAAGGCGTTGCATGCTTGCAGTGTGTAATGAGTTAATGAGCAATGCCACTTTGCCTGTTTTTCTTAACCATTTGGAGAACAGAATTTAAGAGGCAAAACACAGAAAACTACCATCGGCAACATATGCTAATTAAAATGTCTAAATTGTGGATGGTGTTCATTAGATCATATTTGTCGAAACATGAGCAAAATACTGTACATTCAGTGTACACAGAAAGTACTGTCTTCATAATTGCTTGTCACTTATACATGTGACAAGTTGCAAAACTAAACTGCATATTCTGTTCGAAACTCATAAGCTGCTTTTCAAATAGTACGTGCATTAGGAAGCCCACAACCTTTTGTTGATATACTCCTGCTGTCATACTGGAAAAGGCCAATATATGTTGAGAAAAAAGAGACAAATGCTAGTTCCTAGTTGTAAAATCGATATTAGTTGTGTGCTTAGCAGGTGATAGTGTAGGCGATTATTCCTTGCCAAGTGCATACATCACCAGCAACAAAGTTCTATTTGCTCTTTTTTGGCTTCTTAACTATCACTCTGAACATCAAATTTGAACAGATTATGTTTCCAATACTTGCTTGCGCTCTACGAATTAAAAAGGAGTCAAAGGGAATTTTTTTTTATTTCCCTTATTTTTACTCTGACTCAATAATGTATTTTCCTTTAGTTTCCCTTAGATTAGTTTTACCTTCTATGGTTGTGTTCATAGTTTCACAGAATTACCAAAAGAAAGACATGACCTTCTGTAGGGGTAATGTCACTTCCCAGAAACATAATTGTGAAGGCTTTCAGGTGATGAGACAAGAGTCGCTCACCCACATGAGATGAATGATATTGAAACTATCGTACATAAATTTGTTAATGACCAAATTGGGATGCATATTTTGACTTGAAACTTGCAAAGAGAGGTACACCACCATTTGTGTAGCCCCTTAACTAGCACTACTTATAAAAAGCTTAGGGAGATAATGACTTCCATAAGGTCCACCTTAATCATGTTTCTTATATTTGATTTTGTGGAATGAATTGTAGTCTGCTAAAGAAACCTAAAAGTATGTCAAATTCCTCCCACATAATTTAGCATACATTGTCTTTATTTATTTATGAGTAAATATCACAAGGAATGGCTATTGACTTGCTTGGATAATTTTACATTACATGGAAACATTTTCTTCACATGAAACTTGGATCATCTGCTTTATTTCCTGGCTAGTTACACGTTATATCTACATTTTCATGCCTTTTTTTCTGAAAAAGGCTTGTAAATATTATCACTTTTTGAAATGTCAATTCTTATGTACCTATTTATTGTTACTACCTCTATGCCAACTCTGGAGGAACTGAGCATATGAAAACGAAGCTCATGATTGTCGAATACTTTCGGACTTGCATAAGCTGTTGTACACATGTGAAGCATCTTTTCAAATGTGGAGTTCCTGAATTGTGTTAAAGTAGTATTTTGAATTTTTAACTATGAAATCTTCAGAATCACTCTTTCTGATCCTCTAGTTAGTACCATTTTCAATTTGCTCGACTTTTCATACACATTGATATCTGAAATTTGATGTTGGCATATCCAAACATTGAGTTCAAATTTTTATATGTTACATTGTTTGGAATGTTTAGAAGCATTACGTTTTTGTGGGTGGTTTGATGAAGTATACCTAGTATGAGTGCAGTGCTTGGATCACTGTGGTAAATATTTCATGCAGACTATGATCTGGACTAGTATGGAATAAGATACTAATTTCAACTAGCACTTATCGTTTCCAGAGAGCACATTCCAAGGAACCCCGAAGACAGGAGATGGCATCTTCACCAAAGACAGTAATTTTGTTCATCAGGATCAGATGACCTATCCTTGCTCTCTGAGTTCTTCTTTGCACTATGGTGGCCAGGACATCTGCAAACTTCCTTCAAAGTCTCCCCAGTCATCAAAAAAAGTGAGTTAAGTATGATAGAATTAGAAAGAGATTCTCGAATGTTGTGTTTATTAGTAAGGAGCAAGATTCCCTTATATAATGATGATACTGTAGGATCAAGTGGCTTCTCTAGAGAGAGGGGTGAATAGAGAACTTTAATTTTTAATATTTACTTTCCCAATGTTAGGTACAAGTTAATCAAAATGAAGTATGTTACAAAAGTAAACAAGAAACTATAGTACAATCATACAAATTTGAGGTTAACACTAATTCATGCACATGAAAGAGATGAGAGACAATGAACACACAGACAATTTATAATGATTCGACGAAAAACTCCGGTCTAATCGACTCCTCAAGACTTTCTTGAGATTTTCCCATTATACTAGAGTGATAAAACACTTACTTGCGTTGGCTATCCCACCAACCTAATCCTTGTTCCTTCCATTTCTCGTTCTTCGAGAAGCTAGAGTCTCCTTTTGTAGCTTTATAACAAATTGCTCTCTCTTTCACAGAACGCTTTCACATAAGATTACAATATCGACTTGTGAAGAGAATGTAGGACAGAGTTTGAGCACAGTAATCGAGAGATACAAGTATAAGTGATGTGTGTCCTATCAAGGCTCGTAGAGGTCTTATTTATAGCGAAAGGACCATTAAAAGATGTGTCTAACGACTAGAAAACGGTCATAAACGGTTAGTCTATCGGTATGCCGTTTTGACCTTGGGAATGCCATTTATGTCTTCAAACAGCAACTTTCGGGTAATTTGGTATGCCAGAATTTTTTCGGTATGATGAATTCTCCTGATACAGTATACCATTTTAGTACGGTATGTCGTTTTAGTACGGTATGCTGTTTTATCTTCAGCTTTATCTTCACAATCTATTACGGAGTTCCGTTGTTTGTTCTGATTTTTCATGCTTCGGTATGTCGTTTCGCTTCAGTATGTCATTTTTGATTCTTCATCTTTTGATTCGGAGTTCCGTTTTGTGTACCGATTTCTTCTGTTTCGGTATACCGATTTTCCTTCGGTATGTCGATTTTGATACAACATCTTTGATACAACCAAATTGCTAAGTACATCTTTATATATTTATTTACAACATTTTTCATAAGATTTACATGACTCAAATAATTACAATTCTTTAACCTTATTTTTCTTTCATGAAAATATACAAAAAATTCATTAGTCCAAATTTAATTATCAAAATAAAGTATATTTTTAACAATCTCTCCTTTTTGATGATGACAAAATTAAAAGATCAAATATGAGTTCTAATTATACAGGTTTTCAATAAGCTCCCTCTTAAACTAGCCTCTCTTTATGATTTTTTTTTAAATTTTCTAATCATATTGATAATTCATATACTTTATATTTCTCCAACTCTATAAGTTTTCTAATCACATATTTGAATTCATATATACTTTATATTAATTCTCTCCCTTTTTGTCATAATCGAAAAGATATGATATGTTATGAATAACTCTCCCCTCCTAATTAGCTATAGACAATATATAGAATCAATATCAATCAACCAAGACAAACAGAAGAAATCAAAACAAAAGATAAAGTTATTAATAACTCAATTCAGTTACAAAAGATGTTCAAATAGCATAAAAATGTAAAGAGACAAATAAGTGACGCTACAACAACAAATCTAAGGAGTAGGCAGATTAATGTGTTTAAGAATATCTTGGTGATATTCTTGAAGAGTGTCCTGGTACGTCTTGACTTGATCACTGAGTTTCTTTATGTTTTCCATATACTCTTGATGTCGTTGATTTTGTTGAAGCATCAAGTCAGAAATCAGCTTTTGTTGTTGTATTTGGATGTCCATCATTTGCTTTTGGTGAAGATACATTTCTGACATTTACTGTTGAAGTGAATCAGACTCTTCTTTGGTTTCTTCTTCAGAACTGACATTTTCATCTCTTACTTGGGTTTGCGGTGGTACAGAAGAGGAACCTTCAGGAAGATTTCTAATTTTACTATGAAGTTCAATAGATTGTTCCATCTTAGCCACTGCCCGAGTTCCTAAAGGTTTGGATTTTACAGGAAGGCTCGGTTCATCATCAAGAGGAATGTCGTAATTTTCAAACAAATAAGTTAGAGGAGGACCAAAAAATAACTTAGTTTTTACATGAGTGATACAGTGAAAAATCACTTGACCCCAATTAACTAGAATTTGTTTGACAATGGCATAAACCGCCTTACAAGTCAACTCACTTAACTCATCTTTGTGGCCTTTCTTTTGGACTAGATTGGTGGTCACAATATAAGCGATAATACAAGATTGCTTAGTGAGTTGCTTAATTTTACTAGGTTTGAAAATGCTCCTAGGATTCAAGGATATAACCTTATTAATTTCAGCATATGACCAATCTAACTCATAAATGGATAAGGTGATGTCAGTCCCTGAAGATGGGATTTTAAACAATTGACCTAATAAGACATCATCAAAATTTATGGTATTGCCATAAATATAAGAATGAGCTAGAGAGTGAGAATAAGTCATGTTGGCATAAAATTGAGATACTAGGGTAGGATCGTACATTCTATCACCTATGGAACTTAAAAAAGGGATTAAACCCTGGAATTCAAACAGAGGCTTGATGGAATTAAGTTCATTGAAAAGTATTCTTCTTCCAGTAAGTACTTTTTTGTTGGCAAACCTTTCTCGGTGAGTTTGCTCGGCCTTATTGTCGACGAAACGATATTTTTTAGATTGACTATCGGAAACCTCAGGTGTTTCTTCTGATTGCCTCCGTTTTCCGCGAGACGCAAGCATCTTCTTAGGAGTCATCCTCAATAAGGGTTAGAAAACGGTAGAGTAGAGGTGAGGAAGGGTTGGACAAGGTGTATGAGACCAGTGGTGAGGAGATTCTCAGATGGGAAGGATAAGGAGTGACGTCGTCGGAGAGAATCGGTTAGTCGGAAATTAAAACAAGTGAGAAAAAGCCTTAGGTTTTGAGTTTAACAAAATTTGCGACGAATTTGGTATATCGAAAAAAATTTCGGTATGCCAAAATTAGTTACAGGAGATTTTGGAATATGCTTCGGTACATGCATCGGTGTGTCGAAAATGGTAACTCAGGGGATTTCGGTATACCGTATATTTACGATATATCGAAAAATCTATCTAAAAAAATCGGTATACCATTCCATTTCGGTATGTCGATCCAGTATTTTTCGGTAGATACCTTCGGTATTCCGAAAAAGCACACAGAATAATTGATTTTTATGTTATATATGATAGTTTACAAATTCTTAGATCTCTTCTAATCTTAATAAATTGTTGTTCATCAAGAGGTTTGGTAAATATATCTGTCAATTGTTCCTTAGTTGAAATAAATTCTAACTTAATATTATTTTTAAGAGCATGGTCTCTTAAGAAATGATGTCTTACTTCTATATGTTTAGTTCTAGAATGATGAACTGGATTTTTAGATAAATTGATTGCACTTGTATTGTCACAAAATGTTGGAGTTGTTGATAAAATTATATTAAAATCTCTTAGGGTTTGTTTCATCTATAGAATTTGGGTACAACAACAACCAGCTGCAATATATTCAGCTTCCGTTGTTGAGAGTGCAACACTATTTTGTTTCTTGCTGAACCAAGAGACTAAAGAGTGTTCTAGAAATTGACAAGTTTCACTGGTACTTTTTCTATCAGTTCTACATCCTACATAATCAGCATCACTGTATCTTATAAGATCTAAGCTAGTGTTTTTAGGATAATACAACCCAAAATCAATTGACCCTTGAAGATATCTTAGAATTCTTTTAACAGCTTTCAAATGTAATTCCATAGGTGATGTTTGAAATCTTGCACACAAACATACACTAAACATTATATCAAGTTTACTTACTGTTAAATACAACAAAGATCCAATCATTCTCCTATATAATTTTTGATCTACTTTTTGTCTATTCTCATCATTTTCTAACTTAGTGGAGGTGCTTATAGGTGTCCTAGATATTTTACTATGATCCATTCCAAATTTCTTCAATAACTCCTTAGTGTATTTTTCTTGATTTATAAATATTCCATTGTTAGTTTGCTTTATTTGTAATCCTAGAAAGAATGTCAGTTCTCCTATCATACTCATTTCAAATTCTTTTTGCATAATCATGGAGAAATCTTTGCATAGGTTCTCATTAATTGATCCAAAAATGATATCATCCACATATACTTAGATAATTAGAATGTTATTTTCTAACCTTTTTATGAACAGGGTAGAGTCAATTGCACCAATCGAAAACTCTTGATCAAGTAAAAATTTCCTTAATCTTTCATACCATGCCCTAGGTACTTGCTTGAGTCCATAAAGTGCTTTATTTAATTTGTAAACATGATCTGGTCGAGTTCATCTTCAGAGTCAGGGGGTTATTTGACATATACTTGTTCTTCAATAAATCTATTTAGAAAGGCATTTTTCACATCCATTAGAAATAATTTAAATCCTAGGTGACTAGCATATGCTAACAACATCCTAATGGACTCTAATCTAACTACAGGAGCATAAGTTTCATCGAAATTAATGTCTTCCTTTTGATTATAACCTTGAGTTACTAGCCTAGCTTTATTTCTAATTACATTTCCAGATTCATCTAATTTGTTTCTAAAAATCTATTTTTTCCAATAACTTGTTGATTTTCAGGTTTTGAAACCAACTCCCAAACATTGTTTCTTTCAAATTGATTTAATTCCTTATGCATGACATTTACTCAATATTCAACATCACAAGCTTCAATTACATTTTTGGGTTCAATAGATGATACAAAAGCATAAGTTGCATAGCCATGATCGAGATTGGATCGTGTTTGGATTCCTTTAGACACTTCACCTATGATGAGTTCCTTGGGTTGTCCATACACGTATTGCCAATCTTTATGACAGGGTTGTTCATCATTGAGTTTTAATTCCTTAGTTTGGTTTTCTATTGTGTTTACATTTTCTTCTTGATCATCATCAATATTTATGTTTATTGTCTTAGTTTCAGTAGTTTTTTCAAAATTTACATGCATTGATTCTTCCATTATTAATGTTCTTTTATTATAAACTCTATAAGACTTGCTCCTAAAGGAATATCCAAGGAATATTCCCTCATCAGTTTTGGAATCAAACTTATCTAAATTGTCCTTAGTGTTTAAGATAAAGCATTTGCATCCAAAAATTTTAAAATAAGATATTCTAGGGATCTTGCAAAACCAAAGTTCAAATGAAGTTTTATTTAAAATCGGTCGAATTAAAACGTGGTTCAAAATATAACAGGCAGTATTTACAGCTTCAGCCTAAAAATGTTTTGGCAAATTCTTTCACAAAGCATGGTCCTAGTCATTTCTTGAAGGGTTCTATTTTTTCTTTTTACAACTTCATTTTGTTGAGGGGTTGTTAGAGAAGAAAAGCAATGTTTAAAACCATTCATTTCATAAAAAAAATTTCAAAATCATCATTTTCAAATTCTCTTACATGATCACTTCTTATTTTAACGATTTTTAACCCTTTTTCGTTTTGAACCTTCTTGCAAAACTTTTGAAATTCAGTGAAAACATCATTTTTGTTTGCTAAGAAGAAAACCCAAGTAAAGCGCGAAAAATCATCGATAATAACAAAAACATATCTTTTACCTCCTAGACTTAGTATTTTATTTGGTCCAAACAAATTCATATGAATTAATTCTAGCGGTTTGGAAGTAGAAACTATATCTTTAATTTTGAAAGATGATTTGATTTATTTTCCAAACTGACATGCATCAAATAGTTTATCTTTTTTGAAATCAATTTTTGGCAGTCGTTTCACAAGTTCACTTTTGGATAATTTTGAAAGTTGCCCTATATTGGCATGGTCAAGTCTTTTATGCTATAACCAATGCTCGTCATTTGAAGATACAAGACAAGATAGAGTCTTATAAGGTTTGTGTGAGATTTTTATTATATACACATTATTTTTCCTTTTTCCAACAAACATGATTTCGTTAGTTTTAGTATCTATTATTGTACATTCACGTTTATCAAACATTACTTTATACCTTATATCATACAATTAGTTTATACTAATCATGTTATATTTAAAACCATGTACAAGTAGAACATTTTCAATAGAGGGATTACAAGAGTTACCTACATTTGCTATCTCCACTATCCTTCTTTTTGCATTATCACCAAATGTGACGACTCCGTCTTCTTTAGTGCTCAATGTACATAAGTGTTTATGATCTCCTGTCATATGACGGGAGCATCTACTGTCTAAAATCCACTTGGAGTTCATGATTTTCCTGTATCATAGGATGTCAACAAGGTCTTAGGTACCTACATCATTTTTGATTTCTTTTTTATATCATTTATTTTAGTTTGATTGTTGTCAATCCATTTTGATTGTCTTCTTACAACAAAGATGTATTTATTGTTTGAAGTTGCTCTTATAAAACCATTTTCATAAGGAATGTTATTTTGAATATCCAATTCCATGTTTGTTCAATGAACGTCTTTGACTTGAGAGGAGTTTATCTAGGTTTTCTTTTCCTTTTGTGAATTTGGTTACAGTGTTAAGTAAGTCATTACTATTGATTTTTAATGTTGTAATATTTTTTTCTAGATTTTTTATGTTATATTTCATGTGGCTGATTTCTTGCTTTAGTTCAATATTTTTCTGAGTGAGCTTATCATTTTTATCAAGCAAAATTTTACCTTCGTTAATGAGTTTCTCATTTTTATTTGTAAGTTTTTCTATGTTTTGGTATGTTTTGGTTTTGACTTCTGTTTATGGCTTTTAGACTCTTGTATTTTTCATATAATTCGTTAAAAGTCTCCAGGAGTTCCTCCATGTTGATGTCTTCTATGTTAAGGGAAGAACTAATCTCACTAGCCTGTGTCATGAATCACATGTTGGTCTTTTCACTTTCAGAGGTAGAGTCCTCATCAGAAGATGAGTCACTCTCATCCCATGTGGCTTGGAGGGTTTTCTTCTTGATGAGTTTTTCATTCTTTTTATTAATTTTCATCCTTAAAAGTGGACATTTTCTTTTGAGATGTCTTGGTTTATTGCATTTAAAGTATATAGGGGTGGATCATCTTTTTCTTTGCTTTTTATCTTGATATTTATTTAATTTCTTCTGAAATCTTCTTTTCTTAATGAATTTCTTAAATTTTTTAGTTAACAGGGCGATATCTTCATCTTCATCTTCGGATTCTTCTGAATCTGAAATGACTTTTAATGTTATATTCTTTTTTTTAGAGTTTTCAATTCCTTCCTTTTCTTTTTCCTTTTCCTTTAGTTGAACCTCATATGAAGTCAGGTTTCCTATCAAGTCTTTTAGGGAATATCTAGATATGTCCTTAGCTTCTTCTATGGTAGTGGTTTTCTTTTCCCATTCAGGGGTAAGAGACCGAAGGATTTTCCTCACTAATTCACTTTGAGAATAATCCTTGCCAAGGGATTGCAAGTTATTAGTTATTTCATTAAAACTGGTGAACATTTCACTTATAGGTTCATTATCTTTCATTTTAAATAATTCAAATTTGTGAACAAGTATGTTTCTTTAACTTGGTTAGTTTCTTCATGTGTGATTTTAAAATATGCCATGCTTCATGGGAACTCTTGCAGTTTGAAATTCTATTGAATTGTTCCTTACTAACAGCACAAAATAAAATGTTTAATCCATTGGCATCTAATTGTGCTAGATGTTTTTCTTCATTACTCCATTCTCTAAATGATGTGGAGCTCAAAGTAAAACCATTTACTACTACGTCCCATAATTCAAAGTTTATTGATTTCAGATATATGATCATCCTACATTGCCGATAGTCATAATTTATTCCATCAAAAAATGGTGGTTTATTATGCTTTGTCCCTCTATAATATTATTGTTAAATGATGAAGAAATTATATATTTTAGTTGATAATTAATCTAATTCTAGAAAACCTTGCTTTGATACCAATTGTAGGATCAAGTGACTTCTCTAGAGGAGGGTTGAACAGTGAACTTTAATTTTTAATATTTACTTTCCCAATTTTAGGTACAAGTTAATCAAAATGAAGTATGTTACAAAAGTAAACAAGAAACTATAGCACAATCATACAAATTTGAGGTTAACACTAATTCATGCACATGAAGGAGATGAGAGACAATGAATACACAAGCAATTTATAGTAGTTCGGCTAAAAATCCCAGTCTAGTCCACTCCTCAAAACTCTCTTGAGATTTTCCCATTATACTAGAATGATAAAACACTTACTTGCGTTGGCTATCCCACCAATTCAATCGTTGCTCCTTCCACTTTTCGTTTCCCGAAAAGTTAGAGCCTTTTTTGTAGCTTTACAACAAATTGCCTTCCCTTTTACAAAGCACTTTCACATAAGATTACAATATCGACTTGTGAAGAGAATGTAGGACAGAGTTTGAGTACAGTAATCGAGAGATACAAGTATAGAAGTGATGTGTATCCTATCAAGGCTCGTAGAGGTCCTATTTATAGTCAAAGGACCATCAAAAGATGTGTCTAAGGGTTAAAAAACGGTCATAAACGGTTAGTCTATCGGTATGTCGTTTTGACCTCCGGAATGTCATTTATGTCTTCAAACAGTAACTTTCGGACAATTCGGTATGTCGAATTCTCCTGATACGATGTACCGTTTTAGTACGGTATGTCGTTTTATCTTCAGCTTTATCTTCACAATCTTTTTCGGAGTTTCGTTTTGCTTATTTCGAAGTTTCGCTCTGGTATGCTTTCGGTATATCGATTTTCCTCTGGTATATCGATTTTGATACAACATCTTTGATACAACTAAATTGTTAAGTACATCTTTATATATTTATTTACAATATTTTTCATAAGATTTACATGATTCAAATAATTACAATTCTTCAATCTTATTTTTCTTTCATGAAAATATATAAAAAATTCATTATTTTAAATTTAATCATCAAAACAAAATATATTTCTAACTGACTAGATGAAGGAACATAATACTACTCTGGCAAACTAACAAAATTTGCTACTTATAAGTCATTATATGGTTTTCAATGATGTAAAAGACAGAATGTTTTCTAGTTAGTGTTTAATCTGTTACAATTGGTGAGCCAGTACAAAATGGATGGAAAAGATGATTCAGGATCTTCAGACATCGACTCCAGAGGGAATTGGTGGCAAGGTATCGTTTACGGAGGAGTTGTTGTAAGCATGCACCCTTTCTATTTTTCCTTCTGGTTGTTACAAGTGCTCTTCGCGTTCTATTCTTTGCAGGGTCACTTTATTATTAATTTGTTTCACCCAAGGGGAATGCTATTGCCTTGAAGGAAAGAACAAGGTACTGTAGATAATTCTTCAAATTTTATCAATCATTCAATCTTTATGCATAAACTAATAGCCTAATATATGTATTTAGTTAATATTATTTTCTGGATACGTCAGAAGGTCAAGATTTCTACTGGAATTTTTTTATCATCCTTTTTCATGATACCTTTTCCTTTTCCTTCTGAAATTGTCACGGTTATGTTTTTTCTCCCCTTAAGTTTAAGTAACACATAAAGACTATCTTACTCTCATTTAACCATCATGCAAGTGACTTATTGATAAGAGGTGATTATTAATTGATAATATTTATTTTGCAGACATCACTAGGTGCCATTTGTGATGGGGAACATTTTTATCAATCTGCCATCATGTCGAATACGGAAGCAACTGCTTTGTTTGTTTCCTAAGACTTCTTGTTTTCGAGTTTTTGAAGAAACTGTAATGGCTGTTGCTGAACTAAACTAACACCTTCATTGTTAATACTGCTTAAAAAGTTGAAGAAGAAATTTTCAGTTTATTATCTATTACCCCTGCTTTTTTCTCTGTGGTTTAAAGTTTTTCTTCATATCGTAACATCAAGTTTTGTTAACTCTTAAGTTTCATATTTCAGTTAAGATTTATTCACTGATGGTGATTTATCACTTCCGTCGGATCTGATAATTCTTGTGTTACTTTTAAGATCTCTCATTGGAGGAAAATCCAACCAGGGTTGGAGTAGAAGGTCGTATTGATATTCTTGCGTAGCATTTGTATTGGTCGGATATTTTCTCGGATTTCCATAGGTTCAGATTTGGGCGTACTACGAGAATTGATGCATTAATGATCTCATGCGTTTGGACGTGCATCAGAAATTGTTTTTTTTTTTGGATAAGAATCCACTACCACGGCGTTGATTTCAATTTTCACACAAATGAAAATCCAATTTGGGCACTAATTTTCTAAACGGGGACCAAGGTAATATTTTTTTGCAAATGATAGAAATAATATAAAGTAAATTCACTTGATTATGAAAATCACTATCAAATGATAAAAGTTTTACCAACCAAAAATATAAAATATCAAGTCTAGAAAGTCGACCGTTACAACTAAATAAATTATAACCTGATTTGATAGAAGTCGAAAATCCCAAACATATCCGAAAGACAATAGAAATTACATATCTTTGTGAACCTATAAGATTAGGTCTCCAGATGAAAAGGATCATAAGTTATAACAAGTTATAACGACAATATTAGATTGTCTTGGATCAATGGAAACATGTAGAGAGTTTTCAGTCATAAATAAACCGAATGATGAAGCAATGACCTGAGTAGCATTTGTCACTTGATGTTGGTCCCAATCATGTTGCATAAAATCAATAGACTTTGAAAAATCCACATTTACTTGACCTACATCCAAGTTATCTATTCAGAATCTAATTAGTGATATGATGTTAGACAAGATGTAATCAACTGGCCTAAATAGTTTTCTGAATATTCTATTGTTCCTTTTCAATTAAATATTCTAAAAAAATAGTTCCAACCTTTATTACAAGAATTATGTTTAGCATGAGTAAACAAAGGAAATATATCTACCATAAAGGTGATAGATAACCTAGAGTGATTATTCAGGAAAAATTTTCATATATCTATCATTAGAGAACAATGGAACATAATATGACTTGCTGATTCACAGTTGCAATCACATGATATACATCCTAATAAAGGTCCTAACCATCCATTTTTTTGTAGGTTAATCCTTGAAAGGATTTTATCATGAACAACTAGCCATCTAAAAACCTTAATGTTTAAGGAGGCCCAACATTTTCAAATACCATTTAGAAGAGGAAAACGAACTCCATCATTAGCAAGCATAGAATAACAACTTTTAACTGAGAAAACATACCTGAGAATAACATCTAACTTCAAACATCAGAATCATCATTGAGATTTAGATTCTTAAGAATATCTGTAAAGACATTTAATTAAGATTATAAAAGACCAAAATCAGAGGTGGAACTAGAAGTAGACATGGAAATCGTGTCAAGTCGGTCCTGGGCCGCCCGGCACAAATCTGATCCAACACGGCCCAGGCTCATCAATCCCAGCAATGGACCGGGCAGGGCCAAGCCAGCCGTGGGCTGTGGGCCGTGCTGGGCCTAGGTGTCAGGCCCGTGAAGGCCCATGTAGTAAGCCCATTATGGCCCGTTAAGTAGCCTGGGTTGGGTCGAATTGGCCCGGAATTTTTTAAAAAAAAAAAACGGGCCAAGCAGGATTGGCTTGAAACTTTTTAAAAAAAATAATAACAAGGCCGAGCCTCCAGCTCGGCCCTTTAAAAAATAATAATAATAACAACAGGGCCGGACCTTTAGCTCGGCCCTTTAAAATAATAATAATAATAATAACAGTAGGGCTGGGTGGGCGAGGCCCGGCCCAAAAAAAAATAAAATAATAAGAACAGGACCAGGCCCAAAATAATAATAATAATAGGGTCGGGCGAGGCCCTACCCAAAATAATAATAACAATAATAACAAGGTAGGGCGAGGCTTGACCCAAAAAAAAAATAAAAATAATAACACAGTAGGGCTGGGCGGGCCCTACCTTGCCATAAAAAAGGAAAAAAATGGACCGTTGCAATGCAATGGTCCCAAAATTGACCGTTGCATATTGCAACTGTCATTTAACCTATAAATGATTTTTTAAAAAAAAGAAGACAAATGTTACATTTTAACATATAAATACCTCCTAACTCCATTTATTTTTCTTCACAATTCAATCTTCTCTTCTCTTCTCCACTACAACTTTCTCCCAACTTTCAAGTGAGGATTTTCAAATGAGGATTTCGCTGTTTGGCTTTGGATTCCGTTCCGTCTGCTACTCTCTAGTCTCCACGCTACACCAGTTGAGCCAGCAACATCAAAATTTCTCTACTTCTAATCCCTCCAAATTCTTTACTTCTAATTCCTCCATTATTGGGTTTTGGTTTTTGTGGGTTAAAGGTTTTTTATTTTATATTTATTTTTTATATTAAAATGGAAAATTTTGGTAATGTTGGTAGCCATGATTATATCCCTAGTATGGAGTCAGATCAACCTCAATCTACCCCAACAGACTACACAGTCCACAGCCACTAAAAAACATAGGAAACAAAGTTCTTGGGTTTGGGAGCATGTTACAATATACCCTGTAGATCAAACTAGATGCTACTATAATTATTGTAATACCACATACACATGTCCTAGGAGAGGGCGTGTAGGTCATATATATAGACATTTACAAAAATGTATACCCAAACATAATAAAGACGAACAATACCCAACACAGATTTAAAACAATAGAAATTACAAGTAGGATCTAGTAGTATAATTAATTGGAAATATAATACAGAAGAAGTTAATGAAGGAATAACTAAATTTATAGTAAAAGGTGAACAACCATTTTCTTTTTCTGAAAATAAAAATTTTGAATCATATATGCAAAATTATTTAAATCCACAGTTTAAAAGTTTTTCTAAAAATACAACAAGAAATATAATTTATAAAACATTTAAAAAAGATAAAAAAGATTTAATTGGAATATTTTTTAGTTTATTATGTAAAATATCATTAACATGTGATGTTTGGACTGGTCCAAATAATTTTCCATATTTATGTTTAACTGCACATTGGATAGACATAGAATGGAATTTACAAAAAAGATTAATTGCTTTTAAAGTTTTTGATCATCCACACACTGGTAAAGCTATATCAAATATGATAGAAGATATTACTAAAGAATATAATATATTTTTTAAAATAAATACAATATCATTTGATAATGCATCTAATAATAATGTTGCAATAGAATTATTAAGAAGAAATATAAAACCAATATTAAATGGTG
>JAMKQA010022830.1:0-16325 GCA_024699735.1 Posidonia australis
GATGATCGCCGGAGGGAGGGAGAGCGGAGGGAGGTCGATCGCCGCAGGATGGGTTGGCATGGGGAGGTGGTTGCGGGGATGGATGGCAGATTTAGGGTTTGAGAAAGAAATGAAAGGAATGTGGTGGTTTAAATATAATTTTAAATTTTAAATTTCAAAAAACAAAACCACAAACCAGATTTGCTGGTTACAAAAGCGGTTTTAAATGTTGAGGGAGCATACAACTGATATGTACTCTAATATATCTTATATATATGTACCTACACAAAAGCAATAGATCTATTTTTTCCTTGTCTTCTCCATCTCTAACAAGGTACCAGAGTCCGAGATAAAACCCTAGGCAGCCGTCACCTTCTGAGCAACCGTTGGCCGCTCCCACGCCTGGACCTCCCTCCTGCCACTCCAGTTCAACCTTCGAGGCTCTCCAGACCTGTCGTAGGCCACGTTAGGCCTCACTGACACATGTCCAGTTGCCGATGAGCTTGTCCATCTTCTCCCATCCAAGCATCAAGGCAATCCAGCCCGTCTTGTGCCATCGTCCGGCATCTCCAACCATGTTTTAGGCCCCTTTCCGTCTCTCATCTTCGGTTGTGTGTGGCTACGTCATATCCATATGTGTTGCTAAGCAGTCCCGTTCACTTCCTTTTTTGATTTGCACTTTAGCATGATGTCTCAGGAGTCGTTGATTAAGCATATCAGTAGAACATCTGAAAAACTTAATAGCACCAATTATCTTCTCTAATCGCAAAGTTTCGATACCTTCATAACTACACATTGGAAGTTAAAGCACCTTACATAGAATCCTCTAGGTAGTAAAAATGTCGCTTATGAAGATTGATGTGCTAATAATGTGGTTATTGTGACATGACTTGGAAACAACATGGAACCTTCAGTTGCATGTGGAGTTGTGTTACAAAAACTAGTCAAGAATATTTGGGATACATGTCGCCTTACGTATAGTCATGAGAATAACATCCCTCAGGTTTTTGAGGTTTATGAGCAGTCGTTCACACTCCGTCAGGGTGTTACCCTTTTACGTGCATTGCCTGATGAGCATGAAATGTATCAATCTCTTACCGACAATGTTAGCTAAATGAAGCAATATCGCGAGAAACTTGCAGTGGCTATCTATCTATTCAGTTTGAATTCTGATCTTAGTTCATATATTCGAGGACAAATTTTAGATACTGATAGTGTTCCTCGTTTACAGACTGCCTTTGTCAAGGTGTTACAGATTTTTACAGGGACTTCTACTTCGACTCAAAAATCATCAACTATGATAGCTATGAGGGGACGTAGACCTGGTAATCACAGGGACAATGGTTGTGGTAGGTCAGACAACGGAAGACGTCCAAATTCTCACAATATGGATGACCAAGACATCGAGTAGATCAATGTTAATATCTGATTGACAGACCATCGACAACATATGTTAGTACAAAGTCACCATCTAAGGTTTCGATCAACGATGAGCAGACTTTTACTATCTCAGGCTAACTATGAGCGGCTCTTACGGCTAGAGATTACTGACTTTGCCGCCACTGCTATACAAGTAATCTCCTCATATACTAATGCTCTATTTACATCCAAGGACTCCTCCTAGATCATTGATTTTAGTGTCTCTTCTGATATGTCAGGTACAAGAAATTTATTTATTCATTTATCTTAATTTTCTGATATTCGATCTATGACAATTATCGATGGTTGATCTTGTCCTGTCTCAAGTGTAGGGGTTGTACAAACTTCTTTACAACTTTCTCTTAAAAATGTCCTTTTTGTGCCTAATTTCCTTATTAATCTTTTTTCAATTAATGCCATTACAAAACAATTATGCTGTTATGTCACATTTTTTTCTTTCCATTGCACTTTTTAAAATTTACAGACGAGAAGGAGGATTAGTTTGGACCGTAACTAAGGAAATAATGTGTACCTACTGTTAGTGATGATATATCTTGAGGACTTACATCTGTAGCATCCACATCTGAGTCTTCTTCATTGTAGCACGCTCGGTTAGGTCAACCATCTCAACAGAAATTATAGCAAGCCTTACCTTGGTGTTCTGTTTCTCATTTTAATTGTGAGTCGCGTCAATTACATAAACATCATCGTACTTCCTTTAGATATTTGCATCTTGTATCAAGTTTTAGTATATTGAGTTAGTCCACTGTGATGTCTGGGTCTGTCTAGAGTTCCATCAATGTCTGGGTATGGATATTATATAATTTTTATTGATGATTTTTCGAGAGTGTCCTCAATATAATTGCTTAAAGATCATGATCATATATATGATGTTCTCAGAACCTTTCTTATAGAAATAACAAATCAATTTGATATTACTGTAAAATTTTTACGCACTAATAATGCCTTAAAATTTGTTCAATTTAAAATTACATCTTATTGTACTTCATTAGGGACATTAGACCTCATATCTTCACGTCTCACAATAAAATGAGGTTGTCTAGTGTAAACATAAACATATATTGGAAATTAGTCGTACTATTATGTTTCATATAAGCGTTTCAAAATCTCTATGGTCAGATACTATGCTTATTCCCACTTATCTCATCAATCGGATACTTTCTGCTCCTTTTAGGGATGCACTTCGCCGTCTTAGACCTGACACAACCTTGTTTTCCTTAACCTTTCATGTTTTTAGATGTGTGGCTTTTGTTTAGGACCTCTCTCCTAATCTGGATAAACTGTCTTTTAGATCTATCAAGTGTATCTATGTAGAGTATTCTAGAACAAAAAGAGGTTATCGTTGTTTTCACCTTCCTATTCGGCAATATTATGTCTCTACTGATGTTATCTTTTTTGAATCCATACGCTACTTTGATGAGTCTAAATCTTCTGTTGAGTCTATCTCCTTTCCATCTATTATTGAGCCTTAGAATATAGACTCACCAAAGACTCAACATGTGCCTTCAAATGTTTCTCCTTCCTTACAGGTATACCACCGACGACAGCCTACACCAGTGCCTTTCACAACCGAATTAGCCTCCTCTTCTGATCTTTCTATTGTCCATCGTAAAGGTAAACTTTCTTCCATTGTTTATCCTATCTCCAATTTTGTGTCATATAATTCTCTTCATCCTCATTTTCGTAACTTTGCTTTGTTCCTTTCTACTGAGTCCATTCTCAAGAATCATCAAAAGGCATTATTACTTCCTCACTTAAAGCTTGTGATGGATGAGCAAATTACTGCTTTGACTTCGTGACACTTAGAAGTTGGTGACCTGTATTGTCGGAGCTACAGTAGTTACCTGTAGATGGGTCTATGCTATCAAGTACAAAGTTAACAGAATCATAAAAGACAGATACAAAGTCAGATTGATTGTTCATAGTTTTACTCAAACATACAGTATTGATTATGCCGAGACCTTCTCTCTAGTCGCTCGTCACAATTCCATTACAGTTATACTGTCTCTTACTATCAACAACTATTAGGATGTGTCAGTTAAATGTCAAAAATGCCTTCTCATATAGTGATCTGACTGAGTCTGTACTTAAAAGCAACTTCCAGGTTATGTTGCTCAGGAAGAGGATAGAGTATGTAGACAGAAGAAGACAATCTATGATTTAAAATAGAGTCTTTGAACATGATTTAAAAAGTTTAATCAAGTAGCTATAGCTGGTGATTTCCAGAGATGTGTTGTTAATCACTCAATGTTCTATAGAAAAACTATTTGTAGATGTGTTCTTCTGACAGTACATGTGGATGATATCTTGATAACAAAAAGTGATAAAAAGGAGATTATAGACATTAAAGAACATCTAAAGGCTCATTTTATCACCAAAGATATAGGAAAACCGCGATATTTTCTTGACATTGAGTTTGCCTATGCAAATAGAAACATGTCACTGTCTCAGAGGAAGTATGTACTAAATCTTTTACATAAACGAGGCCTTCTGGGGTGCAAGTTAAAAAGTACTCCAATTGAGCAGACATTAGTCTTCTGAGACACTAGTACAGAGTTCTTAGAGGGCTCCAATCAGAATAGATGATTGATTAGAAAATTCATATATTTAACAATGACTCGACCAAATATCTCATATGCAATCAGCCTATTGTGCCAGTTTATGCATTAACCCTGGAGAATACACTAGACCAGAGCTCTACATGTTCTATCTTATGTCAAAGGCACTTCAAACAAAGACTTAATCTTCAGTAAAGGTCAGGGCTCACTCAGATTTAAGATATACAGGAAATCGAGGAGACAACATCTTATTTCTATACTAATGTAGGAGAGAGCCTAGTCACTTAGCGTAGTAAGAAATAAAATATTGTATTAAGATCTAATGCTAAGGCAAAGTATAAATCCATGACTTAGACAACTTGTGAGATGATGTGGATTAAGTTACTCTTGATAGAACTTATGTCAGTAATGAGCAGCCTATGTCGATGTATTGCAATAATCAAGTGACCATTTTTATTACAAATAATCCTATCTTTCATGAACGTAAGAAACGCATAAAGGTTGATTGTCACTATGTGAGAGATCTAGTTATGAAATATATTATGTCTACATTCTACACCTAGTCATCAGAGCAGCTAGTTAATATCTTCACCAAGGGATTAAGTATTGGTATTTTCAAGTCTTTATGTCACAAACTGGGAATGATTGATATGTATGCTCTAACTTGAGGGGGAGTATTTTATATATGTGTGTGTGTGTGTGTATGTTGATTGAGTATCATATGTAACCAAGTTATTGGATATTCATTTAGTCTAGAATATCTAATGTATCCTATATATATGTATCTATATAGAAGCAATATATCTATCCTTTCCTTGTCTTTTCCACCTCTAACAATAATATTTAGATTCTTTTTCTTTTTAACTATATAAATTGTTTTCTATCATAATATGGTGAATATGGTGTCTGGGTGTGCTCTTTGTTTTATTCTCACTTAATGGGGATGTTTATCTTATGTAGGTACGCTGTGCTCTTTGAGGTATCATCATTTAACATGTCCCCATTATCGGTAATATTTATTGATAGGCAGCTTTTAAGCATTCTAGCTGGAACCTAATATTGAAGCAACAAAGTAACATATCGAATAATTAGCAAAAAAAAGGAGGTGGGAAAAAATAATTTGGTGTATGAAATAGTAAATTACCTTTTTAATTTTTTGATATTTTTGCCTGTTCTCAGCCATCAGCCTCTCCCGCATCTAAAAGAAAAATAGAGATGCTTTTGAAGAAAAAGAAGTGTGTGGAGCAAGAAAAGCCATGAAAGTTATGAAACGTACATGATGAAATTAACTGCAAATTCTCTACCTGAACAAGAAGGTCAAGCTGGATAGATGGAGGTAATGAAGCTAACACAGTAGGATCAACGTTGCCATTTATTGCGGGCTGCAAAAATAGTTGATACCCAACCAAATTTTCATTAAGAAAGACAACAATCATTCCCAACAGAAGTATGACAAGCAAATCCATAGATAAAAGATAAAAGAACACAAAACATCAAACTGTTCAAAAAAAAAAAGGAATACAAAACATCATATTGCCAGATTCCTATGCAATTAGACAGATAACATGCATCACAGTTTTATCTCACAAACAAACAACTTTTTCAATTAAACAGTTCAGTGTAGAATTTTGTTGAAAGAACAATGATATCCCAGACCTTCCTTATTTAAAAAATGATACTCAAATCTAGAGAACATATACAGAGAAGATGTTAACAAATAAAATGCCAAATAGAAAATCCCAACACTAAAACAGTCGTTCCCAACAATTGGGATGTACGGTTTAGGAAGGAACTAAGTGATACAGATTTCACATTGCTCACTTATCTCCTTGACCCGGATTCAGTTAAGTCACATTGGGGTAAGAATGGTCATTTTTCTGTCAAATCTCTTTTACAGGTTATTGCAGGTAGTGGTGTGGTGTATGGATTACATGTACAAAGTTTGTATAGAACTTCCGTGCCCCAACAAAGGTTTATTTTTTTTTGCCTAACATCTTTTACATGGAGGAGTGTTGACAAAGTTAGCTTTGAAGCATCGTGGATTTCAGTAGGTGAGTAGATGCTCCTTCTGTGAGGAAAAATATGGGTGCCATCTTTTGTTTGGGTGTTCAGCTACTAGTGGATGTTGGTTGATTCTAATTGGTCTGGATACTTCTCAAGAACTGATATTGATAGTTTTCTGGAAAGGTGGATGAATTTGACGAGTATGGGCAGAAGCAGAAGGGTGATATGAAAGATGTTGCCTAATGCTTTATGGTGGGCCAGATGGTTGGAGCACAATCATAGAATTTTTCAGGGTGACTATGCCAATCAGTATTCAGTATAAGTGGAAAGAGGGTGTTTCCATATCTCTAATTGAGTGGTATAATACTTTGCGTGTAAGGTGGACATCGATCTCGCCTCCTTTGGCTGCACGGTGTTGCTCGCCGATTTCAAGTTAAAGTGGTGATTGAGAGGTGCTGAAGAACTAAAGACAGATGTTAAGCTGATTTACAGTCTGCATGCCCAAGTGAGCAATGTGTAAGTCAGAGAAGGAGATGGCCAGAGGACCTCAACCAGTGGGGCTAGTTAGAAACGTTTCAATGAGGGGAGATCAAGTTTTTGAGTGGTCCTTGGACCCCTAAAGAAAGATCCAAACCCCCACTACTACATTGTATGTGGTGTATTTATTTATACCTAGAGTGGCAGCAGGAGATTGATGTGGTGTGTGCCCAACTCTGACAGGAGAGTTATATGCCATTGAGTATGTTGTTAGAAGCATAGGACATGGCAAGACATGCAAAAGACCATCCTTGCATGCTTTATGAGGCACAGTGAAGACTATTAGCTATAGTAGATGTGTCAGGTGGCTCTAGCACATGGTGCCTTTGTGTTTATAGGGAACTATGTAGGTCTATGGTGTGGCCTGGCACGCTTATACAGGGTGCAAGAGAATGCTCGTACAGGATGCTCAATCGGCCCAAGTGTTGGAGATTCTTATGTTGGGCACGCAGTCAATCCTATTGTTGGATTATTAAGCAAGGTGCTTGATCGACTCTAATGAAGTATGCACGTGTAGGGCGCTCAATCGACCATGTTGCTGGAATACATTGCTGGGCACTCGGTCAACTTGGGTGTCTATAGATCGTTCACCTAGGGCTCAACCTTCTCGAGATCTTTAGGCAGATTGTCTAGGTGTCTTTAGGCTATTGGCCCGAGACTCTACTGCTGAGACCTAGCTCATCTGCTAAGTCTTCAAGTCTAATGTCTAGGTGCCTTTAGACTATTTGGCCTCGAACCAGGCCAGACGAAATATCCTGTGAGTCGATTGCAACATGATTGGTAGTTTTGGTTGCATTCTGATGAGGTTATTCTTGGTTATGGTTGTTTATGACTGTGTTGTGTTGCTCTATCATTTTCTTTATTTTCCTTTTGTTTCTTTCTGGTCCTTATCTCCTTGATAAGACTATTTTTGTTTTTTCCTTTTCCATTTTTTTCAAATAAAATTTATTCTTTTTTATGGCTAAAAAACAACTATATCTCATCAAAATTTATTTTACATCATAACCAAAGCATTGTTTGTATTTTATATCATCACAAGTCACAAAGAAATTGTTATAGGAAGATTGTAATTTAGATGGTTGGTGCCTATCGAAAGCATGCATGTCGGGAAGTGCTAACTTGGACTCACTAGACAACTAAAATGTCGAGCATATAAATGCATGTTGTATGATGCCTAGAATAATGTAGGAGACTGTTGTGGTATCCAAGCTGAATATAACACCTAAAAAACGTTACCATCAAATTTTTCAACAAAGAAAGATAGAGATCTGTTATAATTTTTACAATGATATATTTAGCAAGTACCACAGTCTACAGCATAAGATTCTTCAAGGTTTCGAAAAGACTATGCAATGCAAATGCTCAAATAATAAGTATATCTAGTCATGAATATTTAATGTGCCTTGTGAAGCATCCATACTAAGTTAGTGGACAATGATTTTCCTTTTCAATGGGTAACTAAGATATCCAGAGTTTATACCTCATAATTACATTTACATATTCCAAAAAAAAAACCAATGACTTAATACTATTGACTTTGGCTTCAAGTATCCTAGCAGTCAACAAATTTCTCCTGCCAGCAGCCAATTCACCCTAACCATATAAGGATCGATTTCAAAATCTTGAACAAAAAAACCATTTTTATTTAAGAGCTGATGGTGATCTTTAAGTAGTTAACTACAAGACAATCTCCAAGTTCCAATTGCCAAATATTTCGTTTTATCCAGATTTCCCTTGTCATTTATTAACTATTAAATTCTATATTTTTCATTATGTTGACAAAAATCAGAATTTCATAACTTCATAGACATAGACTAATAGTCATGTTGTTTAGAAACAAACTCTTCCATTGTGATGTTGCTCTCCTTCAGAACCTAAGTTGTCGAGATATATGTGATGGTATGTTGAAACAGGATAAAAACAAATAAGCACATATACGACAACTGCACTGCACTTACAAACATCACTCTGTCTCTGCTCTTCTTCAGAGCCAAAGTTGTTGGGATATACGTGATGGTATGTTTTTTTTTTTTTTTGAGAAATATATATGATGGTATGTTGAAACATGAAAAAATCAATGAGCAAATATACGATAACAATGTTGCACTTACAAACACTATTTCTTCTTCATCTTCATTGTTATCCTCCTCTTGCATAGCCTCAACAGCTGATGATGACTCAGAACCTACGAATTTTCCCTCTTCCTCTGCAGCAAGTGACGCAGCCAACCTAAAGAGGAGCAGATAACCTTAACAAATAACTGAAAATGAGCCTCATGCTATCTATCTACAACTTCAAATTTCAAAAAAATTCTCCATACAGCTCGTCTAGCTTTTCCCGCGAAGCAGCCCCATCAACGATGCCATGTATTTCTTCCAAACTCATTCCCGCCAAGCTACTGGCACCATCCATCAGAACCTGCTTTCCTTTGGCATTAGCCTTTTGCTCACTATTCCCCAATTCTGTAGCCAACTCTTCAAGTTTCTTCGCCTTAAGCTATTGAATGGCACACCACAAAGTCAAAATGCACTCGTCTGAAATGCACCAATAGACATATCACACAAAAAAAAGCACAAAAAAAAACACAGGCTTTGTCAGAATCGGACATGATTGAGGAGCAACTTCTCGGCAGTCTTCCGTATCTTAGCCCTAGCATTTTCCCGATGCCTGCGACGGGCGGCAACGGTCCGGCGCTTGAGCGCGGGCGTTCCGCCATCAAACACGAACACCGGCTTCGTCCGGAGGAACAAGAGCTTGCAGATTCTTCGGAAGAAGCCAAGGATGTGCGCGTTCCGCACCATCTCCCCCTTCTCGTCCCTCATTGCCTTCATGAACTGCACCACCCATATGCTCGCATCTGCACATGCCAACAACGAACAGTTAAGGGTTAGGGTTATGGATAAAGGAGGCGGGGAGGGGGCGAGACCTATAGCGAGCTTCTTGCCGGCTAAGGTTTCGACGGAGACGCGGCGGCCGACGGGGGCGAGGAGATCCCACAGGCCCTGCACCCCCATGGTTGTTGACTGGGTGGTGGAGAACTGGTTTGCGCTTCTGGTTTGGGTTTTTTGTCGAAGGCCCTTGGGGAGAAATGACAAACCGTCAATGGCGCGAACGCTTTTGTTGATTTTATTTCTCCGTACTTGTATTATACTTCCATGAAAAGTATTTATTTCATTTTCATGTTTTATTTAATCGATGGCCAAACAGCTAGCTGACCTTTACAGATCCATATAACTGCACAGGGGTGTACATGGGTTAGGTTAGACCCGAAAATCGAACCACGTGGATTGAGTTAAGTTGGATTTTTTTAATCATGGATTGAGTATGAATCGAAAAATATCAAATCCGAACTTTGTGAGTTGGATATGGGTTTCAGGTTTAGGTTACCCAATCCGATTTGAATCCAAAGGTATATATATATATAATGGTAATTATTTATATTTATAAATATATAATATATATATAATTTTTAATTTATAAAAGTATAAAACATTAATTACAGTTTCTTTTTCACTTCTCATGCTTGACACTTGTATATATTTCATAGACAATATTAGTAGAACTACTTTTGTTTGTTAAGCAATTATACTTTTATTAGCTATTTTTGGATCAATAAACCATAAATTATCCTCTAATTTTTGCAGCCTTCTAGTCCTTTAATTAAGTTAGCACCATTCTCTTGTACTTTTGGAGAAAATTATTATTAGATGGCTAAGCAACACTAATGTATCGCAAGCTAATTTTTCTGACTTTTAATAATAGATGAGATTATTATCATTTTTTTTGTAATTAATAATAAATGAGTTTATATCTTTTTTTATATAAAATCCAAGTGCTATAAAACTCGAGAACCGACTCAACCCAACCCGAAGTTTGTGAAGTGAGTTGAGTTGGGTCTAGATTGAGTATGTGTTCAAAATTATCCAATCCGAACAATATAGATTGGATTGTGGGTTCACTCTAACCCAACCCAACTTGACCCATGTACATCCTTATAACTACACCAATATTATTATCGTTTTTAAAAAAAGACATTTCCGTGCCAATATATTTTTAAAAAGGCTCACCAATTCTTGTTTGGCACTGGGTTGTTTCATTTTCAAGTTTATGTTTCTTAAAATGTTGTTATTTGAAGTAGGTTAGAATTCTTGTAGGTGCTTACTGTAGACATTCCGATTTAGTAGTTACTTAGCAGCAGGTTCCTCTAGAAGATGCTCTAGTTGCAACTACCACTTCTAAACCTTAACTCCACTAAAACCATAAACTCTCGAGCCCGCTCAAGCCCACACAAGCGCACTCTAACTTAATCCAAGCAAAAACCAGTAATTAAAAATCAAAATTAAACAAAATTCACCTAAATCCACTTAAAACCCTAATTAATTAAGTAAAACCCCAATTAAAACCAACATCAAACAAAATACACTTAAATCCATTTAAAATCCTAATTAATCAAGTGAAAACCCTAATTAAGGTCAAAATAAAATCCACCTAAAATCGTAATTAATTAAGTGAAAACCCTAATTAAGGTCAAAATTGAATAAAATCCACTTAAATTAACCTAAAAACAGTTAAAATCCTAATTAATCAAGTGAAAACCCTAATTAAAGTTAAAATCAAATAAAATCCATTTAAATTCAAGGGACAAAACCAAAATTAGACTCAAAACCCTAAAAAACCCTAAAGTCACTTAATTAAGTTAAAAACCAAAACTAAACCCAAAAACTTTAATTAAAATCCAAAAAAACATAATTTAAATCCAAAACTTTAATTAAAATCCAAAAAACCCTAATAAAACTAAAAACCATGATTAAAATCTAAAAAACCAAAATTAAACCCAAAACTTTAATTAAAATCCAAAAAACCCTAATTTTAACCCAAAACTTTAATTAAAATCCAAAAACCCTAATTAAACTAAAACCCATACTTAAAATCCAAAGAAAACCTAATTAAATTTAAAACTCTGACTAAAATATACAAATTCTAAATTAAACCTAAAATTCTAATTAAAAAAGGAAAACACTAATTAAACCAAAAAAGCCCTTAATTAAAAACCAAAAATCCTAATTTAAACTAAAAACTCTAATTAAAATCTGAAACCCTAAAAAACCCCTAAAATAATTAATATCCAAATTTGAAGCCAACTAATTAAACCTTAAATCAAAACTTTTAATTAAAACCACAAAAAAGAAAAAACCTAAGTTAAATAAAACTTTAAAATCTCAAACCCTAAAAATACAAAAACCCTAAAAGAAAAACAATAATCCTAAAAAAATGTAATCTAAAACCAAGTAATTAAAACTTAAATTAAATCACAAGATCAAAACTTAATTAAAATCATAAACCTAATTAAAAACCTAAAAATCAAAACCTAAAACAAAACCAAAACCCTAAAACCTAAAAAAAAAAACCCTAATCAATTAATCAAACCCAAAACCATTTTAATCCATTTAAAACTAAAGTAATCCATTTAATTAAACTTAAATCACCAAGTAAAGCATTTAATCAACTTACGAGGTTTAAAACATAAACAAATCCATCCTAAATCTCAAATTAATCATTAATCATCAAATTAATCCAAAATTAAATCATTAAAAAAAACAAAAAAATCCAAAAAAAACAATCTCCAAGCCCAAGCCCAACAAACCCAACACTATTTCATTCATACATTAACCAGAAACTTAGGAAACCAGAGAAAATAATTCCGACGACCAACCCTCACCGCCGACGACATCCCAGCACCTCCGATGACCCCAACTGCACCCACTCTCCTGCCCCACGTAACCCTAACTGAACTCACAATCTCAATCGTTCCTTCCACTCCTTTTAAACCTTGACAAACCACCAACAGAAGGAGAGAGAGAGCAGCGAGAGAGGAGATTGAACGGAGAGCGCCGGAGCAACCAGAGGACCGTCAGCGAGCTTCACTGGGGAGGCACACCTTCCGTTCAAGTAATCCCATTTTCTTGTTCATTTTTTTTCATTTTTCTTAGGTACTTTAGTTCCTATTAGCACCCTGGATCGTGCTTTGACGGAAGTGCGTCTCCTGTACGCCGCCGCCTCCCTCCGGTGATGGGTCCTCCGTCACCAGCGGGATCCCTAGCCTCCTATGGTGGGAAGAGGTCCCTGAGACCTCTCCTACCTCTCTCTCCTCTTCTTTTCGGAGTTCCATTGCTCTGGAGCGACTTCTCTGACCTCTTGTGGATCCAGAGGGACCTCGTCGCCGCTCCGCACCGTCGATCGCCGTCGAGAAGTTGCTGGAGCTCACTAGGCGCTCTCACTCCAAGCCACCACTTTAAGGAGATTCACCGCCTTGTCATGGAGCTTCCCCCACAGCCTCATCATCATTCTAGGGCCTGAAGCATCGCCCCAACCTCTATCATGGTCATCTCCGACGTTGGAGATGGGGGGAAGGTTCCAGACCTTCCTCGTCCACGCCGACACCTTCAAGAGCATCTCCATGTCTCCCCTAAGCTCCTGTGGACCTCGCCACGCTGCCCCACAGTCGAAACACCGCTGTCTGGGTCACCGTCGTCGTTGCTCGCTGTCGCCGAAGAAGAATGGACAGGGGGTGACGTCGATAGCACTTTCTAGCCGTCGAGAGCTTCATCAACATCGATGGGTCTTTCCCCTTTCACCTCCACAAGCTCCTCAGCCCCTCAGATTGTCGATCAGCCGTCGAGAGAGCTCAGATGAGCCTCCCAGGCCTCGTCGCCGGCGATCTTCAAATCGTCGACGGTGACCGTTAGCTTTTTAGTTTTTTTTTTTAAAAAGACTCTTAGTTTTAAATTATTTTCATTTGAGTCCTTTTTCATTACATTTGAGTCATTTTATTTATGTTTAAGTCTCTGGTATTTTAAATAACCCTGTAGTTTCTTTATTATTATTGCAAATATTGCATGTTTTACCCTGTTACATTTTAATTTCATTATCAGTTCTGTGAGTATATGTTTTCTCACAATTAAATCCTTACATTCATGTTTTCTTTACAATTAAGTCCTAGGAATTTATTCTTTGGCCCCTGAATTCTCCTTTTTTAAAATTGTATTGTAAATATTACATATTTTATCCTATTTAATTTTTAATTTCAATTTCAGTTCTATTCATGCATGTTTGATTACACCTAAGCCCCTGATTGCATATTTTCTTCACAACTAAGTCCTAATATTTTGCTTTGAACCACCAGAGTTTTAAAAATGAGTTTTCCTTGGTAAAATTTGCATTTTGATCCTAAGAAACTTCATAATTATATTGATCATGTAAAAAACTTGATTTTTATCACATTTTGGTCCTGAAATTTTGGAAGTCAACCTCTGAACTCAATCTATAATGTTTTATGGAGAGGAACATTTATATCTAGGTCCCTGAATCTTTTCTTAAATCAATAATCATAGTTTTAATTGCATTTTAAATCACACATTAATATGTTTCCCATTTATTGATCATATGTGATGTAAAATCATCACCTTAATAAAGTTTTCATCAAAAAACCATGTTTGAAATATAAATGAACATATGATTTCACATTTTTGTCAGATTTGCACCCTATGTGGGAATTTTGTACAATAGACCTTAGGTTTTCAAGAAATTATCAAAAGTGCAATTTTCACACATGCCACACCACATAGCCACATTTTCTTCAAATTTTACATCCTAGCATCAAGTTAAGACTTTTTGAGCACATTTTAACCATGATCCTCCCTTTTCTTTTTAGACCCTGACTTTTTAGAAAATTATCTAAGTGTAATTCTCACATCCAAATGCCGTATTTTCCTTTGGTCCTTCATTTACACACTAGGATAGAAATTTCTGAAGGTATTTTAATCTAGGTTTTCACTTCTTTTTGTGAATTTTACGTTTTGGTCCTTGTACTTATCTCTTATTATGTTTACATTATTTTTGTTGCTTTTAAGACCTTGTCTTCTACATGTTTTCACGAAAACAACATTTTACATATATCTTGGCATATCTTAGACCATGCATTATTCCCATACATGCAATTATCATATTTGACCACTGAAATGACTAAATTGCCCCTGTGTCATCAATTCATGCACATGTATGTCAGTTATTGCACCAAGTCATGCATAATCTCTGTCCAAAGCATTTCTTGTATTTGCACATCGGTTCCTCCTTTTTGAATAAGCCTGCATTTCATGCATTCTTCCGTGGATTTTTTTCCTCCTATCTGTCTTCGGATTCCTTCATCTGATATTCGATTTGACTATCTTTATTCCATATTTTCGGATTTTTCGATTTGATTTGAATTTCATCGCTCGAGGGTGTATATTAACAGACTTGAAGGCTGACGTTGACCCCACCATGAATTATTTTCCCTTTTTGATTTTCACGACCTTTTATATGATTCCGATGACTCGGGTTGACCTCACCTTCTATCTTTTTGACCTCAGTATGGTTTTCTGGGCTATTCTTTACAAAAACATCGTCATTTTATGTGATTTTCATCTCATCTCACCATTTGCCTGTTTTATGTGGATTCCTTTGCAATTTTTCCGTTTGGATTTCTATGGTGTTTTCTGTACTCCTAATGATTTGGGTTTGTTGTATTTTTGATCCCTTTGACATTAATATAATTTTTTGAACCATTCTTTACAAAAACATCGTCATTTTATGTGAATTTCTTCACAAGTCACAGTTTTCCTACTTTATGTGGACTTCTTTGCAGTTTTTCCACCTTGATTTCTACGATGCTTTCTTTGATTCTAACGACTTGAGTTAGTTGCATTTTTTACATTTTTGAGACCTGTATGATTTTTCGAGCCTTTCTCGCCAGAAACCTCGTCATTTCATGTGATTTTTGTTGTTGTGTCATACTTTGTGATTTCATCATTTCATAAGGATTTCTTTGTAGTTTTCGCATACCCTCTTATATGTCCATCCAGTCTTATCTTGGCAGTCATATCAGCATGATTAGTACACGATTTAGGCATAACAAGCATTCACTTAGCCTATAGCAAGACTGAGTTTCTCGGGCATACGGGGGTGCCTAACACCTTCCCCATGTGTAATAGGAATATTTACCCATCTTTTGGTTAGCAGACACCTGACCTTCATATTTGCATCTCATTTATTCACTTTTTGTGATTTTGTTCGTGGTTTTCCTCGTCTTTCCCTTAAAAGACTAGGTGGCGACTCCTTTTCTTTTCGTTTCATCCCATCTCGCACCTTCGCCATCTTGGCATGGCTATGGCCTCCTTCCTTTGGCGCGACTCCACGTCGGATCCCTTGGGTAAGGCATGGTCACACTTATAGAAAAAAACCTTAAGCACCTTAAGTTAGGCAGTGACAGCAGCATCATTGGTTGATGACAAAGTCAATGATAGAGAGCCACAAGGTCTACATGGAAAGACCACATGACATACGAGACGATGGCAAAGAGAAAGAGGATCGAGGCACTAGAATAGGAGGAAGAGGAGCATGTAAGGAAAGGTAGCGACAACGACGATGGAAAGGAGGTAAGGAGATGACAATAGTGATAGCAATATAAGGCTAAGAGAGGTCGACGACGACGATGATAATGGAAGGAGGAAGAAGAAGAGGTTGCAGAGATGATGGGAGGAATTGTGAACATGACGACCATCGTAGTGAGAGAAAGAGGAGGAGAAGGGAGGGGAGGGGAGGCAATAGCGAGAGTGTAACACCCTGGTGCTACACAACAGTACAGGAACTACCCAAGTACAGCTAAAAGAATTTAAATAGCAGAAATAAAATAATTAAAGCTAATCACCCAGACCTGTGTGCGGCAAACGTGGCTCGAAAAGATGCACCAGACTAGACTGCTCCTACACC
>JAMKQA010022831.1:0-22636 GCA_024699735.1 Posidonia australis
TGTGTGTGAATGTGGACCCATGTGAGGGGTGATTGCATGGTACAATGACCATGAATGAATGTGTGGGTTTAAAGACCACAGGTAATGAATTGATACATGATACATGTGATTTGCAAAGAGTTTTATGATTGGAAAATGGTTTTGATAAATGTTTGAAAAGAGAAATTGCATATGACTTTAAAGCGATTAAAGGATATTGTAGGAACCATAATAAAACCAGGACTTGCCGACGAGGTAGTGAGACCTCTAGAGATGTCGGGGACGTGTCCTTGGTTGTGGTTGCCGAGTTTGCGGTCCGGGGTAGGAGTCTCGAGATTGTGGTGGTACTGTAGGACCCGGGGTATGAGAGCCCTGGACTACCCTCAGTACCGGTGCTGGACGGGTCTGGGGTTAGAGTCCCCAGATGCTCGGGCACCTGGGCGTCCCTAGGACGCACTCATGCTTGTACCAGTGAGGGTACATTTTGAGGCTGCGGTCGGGGCAGTTGAACTCCAACGCGGGGTGGTTCACTGCGCCACTGCAGTGTGGGTGTGGTGACATGGAATCCTCACCAGCTGCTTGTAGCCAGGTTGATCGCCTGTGGCCACGGTGATGCGACCAGTTTTGGAATGGAAAAGTGTGGATTTGTGTGTAGACTAGATCCTAGTCCGGATTGTGATAAATTGTGCAAATGGTTTTAAATGATGTTTTGGGCTAGGAAACTAGATGAAATGATTTGATTCTCCTGTGTTGAGTATAAAGGTTTATGAACGAGCATGAGGTTTTGAAAGAAAAGAAAAGAAAGTTTGAAATGCTATTGTTTTCCAAGTTTTTCTAATTGGACATGTAGTTTTGGCAATGGCAGTTTTCTGGCAATGTTTTTCGTGAGTTTTAGGACTGTTTTGGGGCACGTACTGGGTGACATTCCTGTCACTCACGTGTGTTTTCCTTGTCCCCTTTGTTTCAGGTGCTCAGGTGTAGGAGCAGTCTAGTTTGGTGCATCTTTTCGAGCCACGCTTGCCGCACACAGGTCTGGGTGATTAGCTTTATTTATTTTATTTTGCCATTTAGATTCTTTTAGCTACTCTTGGGTAGTTCTTGTACTGTTGTGTAGCACTGGGGTGTTACATATATTTATTTATGGTTGTATTTTATTCATGATATATATGTATTAACAAAGAATTCTTTAGCACATTTATTTACAATGTTTTCGATTTAATTAAAAATTTACTTTCTTAAAAAAAATAAAATTGAAGGACCCATTAGACCCGAACCCAGACCCATTATCTTCATGGGTCTGGGTCTGGGTCTGGGTTGGGTTCGGGTCTGGGTATAGATAGACTCGACCCAAACCCGACCCGTTGCCACCCCTAGTAATTATTATACTAGACCACCCTTTAATATGTTTAAGTTATTTATTTCTAAATCACTAAAAGTAAGCTCTCATTCTAAATAATTTTCTAATTCATTATTTGTAGTTGATTTTACATATTTTTCTTTCATTTTATTTAATCTATTCCAAAAAGAACTACCACTGCTATTACTTGTATGTGTTCTTAGGAAACTAGATGTGTGACTACTACTACTACTTCCACCATACTTTCTAGCATATTCTTCAAATAATCTATATAAAGTTATTTTTATTTTATTATTAAATGAATCAATATAATCATTTTTATTTATGTTACTAAAAATATCATCTACATGTACCATACAATTAACTAATATATGCCTAGGGTCTATAGTTAAAGCTAAACATGCCTACATTGGAGGCTCATCCCAATAATAATTTTATTTAGTTTTCATTAATTTAATAATATCTACAAAAACTCGAATATTTATATATTGTTGAAAAATATTTGTAATAGTAAATAAATTAATTAAAATTAGAGAACTTATTGGATAATATTGACCAGATAATTGTTTAGTTGCGTTATAAAATTATTCTAAAAAATTATGAATTATATTAGAACTTTGCCAATCTTCATCATTTAATAAATCATTAGATTTTGCGTTATAAAACCCTATAATTATATGACTCTAAGGTAGATTTAAACTTATCATATTATAAGTTGAGTTCCATATATGTTGAACATCTAACTTAAATTTTCTAGATTTTAAACCACGTTGTGCATATACATATCTAAATTCTTGATATTTTTTAGCTGATGTTTGAATAAATAAAATAAGTTTTTTTATATTTTCTATATAAGGCCTAATGCATTGTATACTTCCTTGTACAATTAAATTTAAAATGTGACTACAACACCTACAATGAAATAATTCACCATTTAATATTGGTCTTATATTTCTTTTTAAATTTAATTTTACAATTCTATTACAACATTATTATTAGAAGCATTGTCAAATGATATTGTATTTATTTTAAAAAATATGTTATATTCTTTAGTAGTATCTTTTATCATATTTGATATAACTTTACCACTATATGGATGATCAAATACTTTAAAAGTAATTGATCTTTTTTGTAAATTCCATTTTATATCTATTCAATGTGTAGTTAAATATAAGTATAGAAAATTATTTGGACCAGTTTAAACATTACATGTTATTGATATTTTACATAATAAACTAAAAAATATTCTATTTAAATCTTTTTCAACTTTTTTAAATGTTTTATAAATTATATTTCCTGTTGTATTTCTAGAAAAACCTTTAAATTGTGGATTCAAATAATTTTGTAGACATGATTCAATTTTTTTATTTTCAGTAAAAAAAAATGTTGTTCGTTTTATTCTATAAATTTTATTATTCCTTCTTTAACTTCTTCTGTATTATATTTCATGTTTACTATACCACTATTATAACCTACGTGTACTTTAACTTGTCTTAAATCAATGTTATCATCTTTATTATGTTTAGCTATACATTTTTATAAATGCCTAGCTATGTGACCTGCACCTCCTCTCCTAGGACATGTGTATGTTGTATTACAATAATTACAATAACATCTACTTTCATCTACAAGGTCTATAGTTACATGCTTCCAAATCTAAGAACTTTATTGTCTAGGTTTCTTAGAGGCTGTGGATTGTGTTGGGATGCTTTGGGGTTAGTCTGACACTGACTAGGGATATAATTATTGCTACTAATATTTTCCATTTTAATATTAAAAACATAAAATAAAAGAAGCCTTAACTCACAAAACTCAAAAATGGAGGGATTAGAAGTAAATAATTTTGAGGGATTAGAAGTAGATAAATTTTGATGTTGGAGGCTAGTGGAGAGTAGTAGACACAGCGGAGTCCAAAGCCAAATAGCAAAACTTGAAGTCTTCACTTGAGTAGAGAGTTGAAATTGAGAGAGAATAGGAGTTATAGTAGGGAAGAGAAGAGTGAGTTGTATTGTGTTGTGAGAAAAAATGGTTGAGGTAAAGAGGTATTTATAGATAAAAAAAAGTTAGATTAAGGTGAATAAATAAATAAATAAATAAGCAACGTTCCAAAGGAGCGTTGCGCCAACGTTCCTCAGGATCATTGTAAAAAAAAAATTATTTTTTTTAAAAATTAACGGGCCAACCTGACCCAGCGTAGCCTATTTAGGTGGGTCAGTCTGGGCCTACCTAGTCAGGTCGGACGGGCCATGACTTTAGGCCTAGCCTCGTCTTGTCCGTGTTGAGTTTTTTTGGACCCATTTTGTGTTTTTCCTAGACCAGGTCAGATGACTTAGGACAGGTTTTGTCCGATTTTTATGTCTATGTGTAACTCTAGTGTAAGTCAAAATATTGATATCATTAAGATGACTCTTGGGTAACCAACTGCCATGGTAGAGTTAACCAAGAAGAATGGAACTCACACATTCTTTTTAAGCTCGAATATCATGAAATGTGGGATGAAAAAATATATATCAACTGTTAAAAAAAAAAAAAAAAAAAGGCTCTTGAATAGTATCAGAATATGTGACATCAATAACGCACACGTGTACACAAAACATGTACCACTACACGCACAATCAATTAACACAACCACTCAAGCACGTTGATACACATTCAGTGTTCTGTACTCTTCTACATTGGTTAGCACGAACATGCATACAAATTTCTGAAACTGTATCGCCTCCTTTTCTATCATGTCTCTTCTGGTACGTACATGCACAAATTATTTAGGAGTTAATGATAAATCAAACGCACAGAAAAGAAGGGAACAGAAAGAAAAGAAAAAGAGGGAGAGAAAGGGGGGGTGGGGGGTTGTGTGGAGATGAAGGAGAGAGATTCTGATTTCCAAAAAAAAACGTACATGCACAAATTAATAAGGAGTTAATGATAAATGAAATGCACGAAAAAGAAGGAAACAGAAAGAAAAGAAAAAGAAAAAGAGGGAGAGGGAAGAAGAAGAAGAAGAAGAAGAGAGATCCGAGGTCGCGCATGCAGGCGGTGGACAAAATCTACCACTAGACGACAAGATCCTAATCGGATCCGATGCACATGGGGGCCCACGAGAAGGTCATGTCCACGTCAGTCTGGAGCCGCGGGCCCCGCCTCCTCTGGGCGAGCACCCTTACGTCACTTCTGGGGTCAAATAGGAGAGATAAGGCCTGGGAAGTCGTGCGACAGTTGTCGGAGACACCAACTGAGAATCCAGACCCATCGACCGGTCAGGGTTCAGGATCTGGAATACAATTGGGATGGGACACCTCGGGCCCATGGAAGGAAGCCCATTCTGCGGATTCGCAGGCCGGCATGGGCCTTTTCTTTTCCTCTCTGCCTCTGGGAAAGGAAAAGAAGAGAGGAACCGGAGCGGACCTGAGGGGGTTAAGGCTTTATTTTTTGCGGTGGAGTGGCCTGTCGGGGCGGTTGCTCTGTCGGCCCTCTCTCTTACGTGTCTTAGGAATGGAAGGTATATTTTACCGTAATTTTGTTGCTGTGTTATTAGCACCCACTTTGTACTGTATGTTTTCCAACCTTTTCTCTTTTGGGGGAAGGCAGCCATGAGTCTCGAGGTCGAGAAGACCCTTAAAACCTTTTGGATTCTGATTTCGTTGGGTTGAGTTGAACGCAGTGATGAGACCCTCCTGGTATTGTTGCTTCGTAAACATCGACATGGAACCAGCGTGAAAACAGTCCCGCACAATGTCATGGTGCTAAATGGTTTCAAATCTCCCGGCCAAGCCTCCCACAAGGGCCACAAATCATAGACATATCCATACCTAGTACGATCAGTTTGTACTGCACCATCAAGGGCCACAGATGATCCATCCTATATACTCCTATGGCCATTGCAAATGATAAATATAGACACCAAATGTCCTACAGCCACATGTATTCAGTCACACTTTTTCAAAGAGGCTTCTTTGAGGTTTTTCCAAGAGGCTGTTGAAAATTGAAACAGTTTTCTAAAGAGTACAAAGACGGAAGCCCAATTAAGACCAGGCCCACCCTTGGTTCCTGTTAGCTGGTCTTTGAAAGCCTCATTCAAGCAACTTATTTCAGAAAAAAAAAAAAAAAAACTAGACTGTAACAAAATAAAGGATAAATTTTCTTAGCTTGTATTGAAAGAAAGATATAATATGTATTAGTCCCATTACTTGTAATCTTTTTTAGAGATAATATCGTCGTTGAATATAAACTTCTGTCCTGGAAATACCAAGACTTCATATTTCAATTTAGTTAAATAAAGTTGACATGAAATAACTACATATTTCAATTAAGATCTGTATATATATTAGTACTTCCTTTGGAAATGGACTCTTCCCATTAATTTGAGTCTTGCCAATTTGTTTCGGTACATCCTCTTTATATTAATAAGGAATATATAATTAGTCAGACCTCATTCTTAGGGTTGTAAATTTAGCTTGAGCTTGTGAGACCACTCGCTTTCGACATGTAAAACTTTGACTTGAATCTAAATGAGTCAAACACGAGATTTAATGAGCTCGGCTCAGCTCGTTAATATTTATGTGTGTGCCCAATATATACATAACTTTTGCTGCAACATATTTGAAAGTTATATCAAGTACAGTAATCTATTAAATAGTAACCTACTTATTTTCTGTACAAGTCCATTACAAGTTTAAAAAAGTCCATATTAGAAGTAAACTAGTAATAAAATTGTAGCCAACTTTGCCTAGCTAACCACGTGACTAATGATAAGATTGTAAAATATAAATTATGAAATATTATTTTCTATTTTTTTTTATTTGTCATTTTTACAAATACATTTTTATTCAGCCACATGTATTCAGTCACATTTTTTCAAAGAGGCTTCTTTGAGGTTTTTCCAAGAGGCTTCTTTTAAGAAAGTGTTTGCACTTGTCATTAATTATTCATTTATTTGAAATAAACATTTGTAATAATTATAAAACAAAATGATTAAAAGTTAAAGGTTCCAAATTATTATTTAATATTAACATTATTAGTCCATATATTTAATAATTTTTTAAAAATATTTATTTTAAGAAATATTAAAGAATCCAATATAATATGAATTAGGGTTTACATGAACAAGTCTTGTGATTTATTAGGAGGAAGTTAAAAAGTACCAACATATTATGGATATGAGGAAATTTATGTTTCAAAGAAGGATATGTTCTCAATCAGCCTATAGTTTAAAATAGACAAACATATTTCTATGGATATTATAATAATTCCAATATTAGACTTTATTTTTTTAATTATTCATTAGAACGTAATTAAAAGATGATTGATTTAGAAAAAGACAAGACTAAATAGAGATAAATTAAACTTCAAATTGAAGAAATATTTAACTTTATGAATATAAGATGGGGTAATAAATAACATATCATTTATAAATCTTTATAAAAGAAGATGAATGGACCTAATGCAACAATGGACATTAATTTGGTATGTCACATGTCATACTTTTAGTATGCCTTCAACTCCTATTTCTTTTCTTAAAAGGAGTATAAATAATAGATTAAAAACATATACAACAATTAAAAAAACTAAATAATAATAGTGATGTGAAAAAGTGTGAAAAAATGAATCTAAATAATACAAGGATAAAGAAAAATATAGGTAATTTTTTATCAAATGTCAACAACACTTTAGATAATATTTAACTTTTTGAACATGAGATATAGTAATAAATAATTGTTGACATTAAAAGAGTTTTTACAAGTGGGCTTTGTAGTCCAAGATAGCTTAATATTAGAAAGTCCGCTAAAAACACTATTCGAAGTTCAAAGCCTACTACCATCCCAAAAGAGCAAAGGGAGGAGGTGCTTTACATACGTGAGACACTTCTCTCCCCTATATGTGTTAAGCGTCATTTCATCTATATGATTTAAAAAAAAAAGATTTGAAAAGAAAGATTTGGATAAAGCTTAACATCTGAATACATCAACATACCATTTCAATTTCAAAGTGATTGAGTAAAGATGATTGATATCGCCTGATCATATCGAAGCAACTTTGTGAACTTTTGAATTCAAATTTCTAATTGATGTGAATTTAAAAAGCGGTGCACCATCTCTTTGTAAAGAGTGGAGATGCACCAAAGGAAGGATATAGACACTCTGAAGTACATACACCTGCAACAGACAAATTGAAACACACGCAAGGTAAGGAGAAGATGCACCAAAGGAAGGATATAAACACCTAGAAGGACATACGGTCACAAGAGACAAAGAGAAACACACACAAGGTAAGGAAAGAAAGAGGAAGCCATCTAAACAGTTCCACGGCACTCAACCTCGCACTTGCATTTATGCCTGCTTAGGTAGAAGGTAATGAGAAGAACAATTGTTGGCATTGTAAGGTTTCCTTTTTCTTTCTTGAAATTCCTCCACCATAAGGCAATGTACATGCATCCAAATTTCATGTATATGATAGATAAGGCTATGTTCAAATCATATATATTTCTTAATACCCTTATATGTGATGTTATACCATGTATTACTCGACATTATATTTAGTAATACAAACCCATATGTACCATATATGACTCTTGTCTTTCACATTGCCCTTACATGCAACGACACACAATATATCATTTGACACTTTATTCAATAATGCTGTAACAATCTCGATTGTCACCAATCTAATAATACACATAATATTTTCCCTTTTTTAAAGAAACACTAGATTTTAATTCAAATATCAAAATATTAATAACAATATAAGGATAGAACATCTTTGGCTAAGAAACTACATAGAATTTACTGAGGGAAAACTAAGAAATGATGTAGCAAATGAATTCCAAAAATTCTGCAAATTTACATGATTGAATTGTGACAAGCTACCTAGGTCAACAAAACTTGTTTTACTAGAATTCCGTAACATCTGTGCCTGATTATCTAGATCTATGTAAACCATGTATAATTGTGTAAAATGGTTTATTAATTGATAATTATTGTGTTTCTGACCCTGTGTGTGTGTTCTCTCTCCGTGGCTGTGTTGGCTTGGTTTCCTTGGTTGGGTGGCTTTCTAGCTCATTGTGCCTCTAGTGTGTGTGTTGGACCTAGGTTTGACTTTGGTCAAAGAGAGCACAGTGCCCTCCTAACTCGCATGTCTTCTTCTTCCTCTTCTTTCCTTCTTCCTTGATGATCCGTGCCCTTACAGTCGGCCCATGCTTGTCTTGTCTTCTTCGTCGCCAGTGTGATAGGTTGGTGGTTGGTGGCATTCGAGGAGGAGGAGGAGATAAAGACGAGGATGAGGATGAGGGGGGAGGCAACATCGGGTGTCCAGAGCTAGAGAAAGAGAGGGAGAGGGCAGACTTGTGGGATTTGATGGGCTAGAGTTGGGCAAAGCCTCGTTGAAGGTCCGGAGACTGTTGTGAGGAGAAGGGAGCTTGTCGGGGGTGCGCGTGGGTTGCTGGAGTCGTGATCAAGTATGTGCTTCATCCTCCTCTTCTCTGTTTATGCATGATGAATAATGAGTAGAAAATGATGGAAAATGCATGATAAAATGTAGAATTGGCATGAATGGGCAGAAATGCATGCCTAGAAGTAATCCATGCCATGTTCATGATTTATAGTGAATTGTTGTGGATTTTTGAGGATTTTATGGATCATGAGTTACTATATGTGTTTTACACTCTTTATGCTTATGATTTTATTCCGAGAGCTATGATGAATGCTTTTGAATAATATTTGTCCCAAATGGTAGTTGACTTGCCCTACATTTGTTGTTCTTAGTGTCGACACCTCGATTTTAAGGTGACCCATAGATGAGCTTTCCAGATGTTGCTTTGGATGTGGCTAACCCTTGAACCAATCCTAAACCCATAGCAAGCCCGCAGCCCAACTAGAAATCCAGATAGGTAGGAGAGAGCACCTACCTAGCACACCTACCTAGCACATCTACCTAGCACACCTAGCTATCACACCTACCTAGCACATCTACCTAGCACACCTAGCTAGCACACCAACCCGACGCACATGCCAGGCGCACATACTCGACGCACATACCAGGCGCCCAGCCATTTCTCAGGCTGCTGGCTTTTCACCTCCCATGGCTGTTACCTCTACCAGCGAATATGCCATGGAATCTTCCAGGCTTTTCGTCTACGAGGCTCCTTGTTGTCCTAGGAGTTACCCATGAGGAATCCCTAGATATAGACCCCATAAGCAACCATTTGAAGGGGCTGAATCATCTTGAAAGATAGAGACATATAGCTGCACTAGCCTTCTCCAGAATTTTGCAACCATCCACTTGAGCACTCAAGTTTTTCTCTTGCATCCAGAGGTATTCTCAACCCTTCCAAAGCATCAAGGAGCTTATTATCTTGGGTCTTTCTTTTCTTCCTTGAAGGAACATCCATATTGGACAAGGTAGGCCTTTCATCTTTCCTTTAATCTCTTGTTGTTTTGCAATGGAATAGCATGCTATTAGCTCTATATAAGGTTTGATTCTTTCTATATCTTCATGAGGATTTTGTGATGAATTTATTTATCCTTTTTGCAAGATACTCTTCATGAAAATCTACACTTTGATTGGATCATGTTTAACTTATTTCTAGTGTAAAAATCTACACTCCATCGCCTGCATGAGCAATCTTTTCCTTATTATATTCTTGGTATGATCATCATTTACATGTTTTATTGGGTTTACTCGTTCCATGTTTGAATCCTTTGCATTTTTGCATGTGATCTTTCCATGAACCCATTTAGTCATCTTGTTTTAATGATAATAAGATAGCTTTGATCAGATGCATCCCATCATGCTCTTAACACTCGTATGAATCAACCTGCATTAGCATAAATCACCCATCTTTATTCTAGGTCAGGTTCTAGATCGGATTGCAGTCTGATCCAGATTTTCTGGAGAACACCTATATGGCGCACCAGAGCGACACACTTCTCCAACGCACCACTCTGGCCCCCCATGTAGAAGCACCAGATCGGTCAGTGAGTGAAACATTTACTTTTGCATATCTGCTTGCATGGTTTTCTGAATGATTTTGAGCCCGATTCTTTTACTACTTGTTCTTTTATATTCCATGGTTTTGCATGCATGTTTTCGCTTTTAAACAAGATTGTTTCCTAGTTGTTCTATCTCTTTGGATAATCAGTCCCTGGTCAGAATCTGGTAGGCTAGTTGCATTTTACTCCAACATGGAGAACTTATTGCATCAGCCAATGATCCAGTGGCATGGCTGAATCTTGCATCTTCCATTTAGCATGTGATCTTGTGTGAGGCTACCAGTCCTTGAGCACAAGGTCCACAAGTCATTGCATTTGCATTTCTTTCTTTTTTAAGGCATGTTTACCAAGTTTCACGAAAGATTTTACCTGGCATGATTTTCTAGAACGTATTCTTGTGTGATTTGGCACTGCATGGATTTATGTTTTCCCTCAGCACATCTTTCTGGCCCACATAGAAGCACCTAGGTGGCGCACCAGACGGACGCACTAGTCTGGCGCGCCTAACATGCGCAGCAGCCTGTTTTCAGTAGCACACAACAGGTTTTGTTTGGCTTTCTAGCATGATTCGTACTTCGATTCGCTTCTGGATTTTTTCTTGGTTTTCTTCTTTAACATATCAGGAAGGCATGACTCTGTTTTCAACCATTTCCATGCATGTTAGTTTGTATTTGGCATATAGCAAAGCAAGGATGAAAACTCACTCGAGATTTTAGATCTTTGATCTTATTTATGCAATACCTTTGCATCGATGCTGGACCCGATATACGAGTGATACTTCTGAGCATTAGGACACGCCCCTACACATCATGCACCCATATTTTAGACACCACACATTAGCATGGCATGGCATATCGCCCTCGGGCGTACAAAAAAGGCTGAAAAGCCGACATTTCATAAGCAAACGAGAAACCTATAAGAAGACCGATTTATCGGGCGCATGAGGGTGCCAAATACCTTCCTTGTGCGTAACAGGGATCCTTACCCATTTCTGGTTTACAAAGACCTTTTCCATTGGTTTTTATATGCATGATTTGAATGATTCTTTTATGGTTTTCCTCGTCTGTTATTTTAATAGACTAGGTGGCGACTCCTGCATTTGCATATTTATTTTTATTGTTTTTGCCGTAACTTTGCCGATCCCTCGTGTATCTTGGCCCTTTTGCGTCAAATCATCTCGAGGCTATCGCCGGCATGGTTACACTTAGTGTGGTTTTTGATTGGTCGGAAATGGGTCGGGGGGAGGTCTCAATTTCGATGAATGGATTCCGTTGAATGGATGAGCTAGGGCTTGGGGAAATTTACTAAAAACGTAGAATTCGGTATGCCATTTTTCTATCAGTATTGACCCCTGAACCCTGTTTCGATTGACTGAAGGGAGTCAGTCTGCCATTCCAAGGGATTTTGGTCGACCGAAATGTTTTGGTCTACCGTTCCAAGGAATTTCGAATGACTATTCTGAAATTCAGCCGACCGTTCTAGCTTTCAGGCCCAGGTTTGGTCTATCGTTCTGGTTTGGTATATCGAACCAAAACCCGAAGCCCTATTAAAGAGATATTGATGCATGATGGTTATGATTGAGTTGTTATGTGGTTTTGACACATGTTTTAATGTATTCCACATAAAAGACGTTTTGGATCATGAGGATGATTTCCATGATTAAGAATGCATGATTTGAGATGATTTTGGGTTTGAGTCCCATGTTTATGAAATGTGGATGATTTTAATGGTTTTTGGCCATGTGAGTTGATGAAGTCTCCCTATGAGTGGGAGAATGCTTTATGAGGTGTGGTTTTTTGTAATGAAAGGATTTGAAGTAGTTTTAGAAAGAAAAATCGCATGTTTTGAAAATAATTTTTGTTGATAACATCGGATCTATAACACCTGGGTCCAATTATCCATCTTATTCTAAACCATAAATTATTTGTATTATTTGAGTAATGGTTTATTCAGTGGATAATCAATAATTTTGGTGGTTTGTGGCTAGAATGTTTTGGCTCCTCAGTTGGTGGGATTCTTTGGCTTTCTATGTGCATGTGTGTGCACGTGGGATCTGCGTGGATTGGGTCAAACATAGTACAGTTGCCTTGGTTTGCGTACCCACTTTTTAGCCCCTTTCTCCTTTTCCTTTATTTTTCTTTTTCTCTCACTTTCTTTCCCCCCCCCCACCTCTCACGCAAACCTCTCCTTCTCCTTTTCCTTTTCCTCCATCATGTGTCCACCAGGTCTACCTCGTCTTGTCCCCTCCACCAACTTGGCGAAGGCTAATGGGTGTTGGTGAGATTCGCGGATGATAAGGGAAGAGAGGGAATAAGAGGAGGAGGGATGGCACCATGGAAGGGGGAGAGCAAACTGAGGGAAAGGGAGAGAGACCAACTGTGTGCTGAGGGTTTGAGGACCGAAGGAGCAAGGGTTGTGTCGGGGGTCGAGTGCTTGTGCCAGAGGAGCTCGTCCGAGGCCCGAGGGTGTCGGAGGAGGAGGCAGATCGTCGATGAGCCGACAAGTACGCATCTAGTCCTCCCTTTTTCTTTTCTCTATTTTGGAGCTGGGATTAAAAACACCATAAAGCATGCTAAAATGTGGGGAAAATGTGGATTATATGGGGAATGGAATGGGTAGCATGATTATGATGAGATCTTGAGATTTTATGGGATTTTGATAGGGTTTATGCATGATATTTGGGTTGGCCATGATTAGGGCTAATTTCTAAGCTCCTTACCTTTGCAAATTAATATTTTGAAGCATGATGAATGAAATGTGAAATGGTTGAAGGGGTTGTAAAAGAGGCACGAAAACCTACATCCCAGATTATTTGCTTGATTTTGATATGATTGTGTGGGTTTCTGAACTCTAAATGTAGGGCCTCACGTGCGTGTAGCATGTGCATATAGGTCAGCGGTCTTAGGAGTTGATTTTTTGGGATTTTGTGAAGTAAAACCTTGGTTTATATGTGAATACGCATGGAAATCTTAGTAACATGTTAAAATGGTAAGTGTAGACACCCCGATTTTGAAGTTACTTGACAGCAGACTCCTTTGGATGATGCTCTGGTTGTGACTACCAAAACCCTAGCTCACACAAGCCCATTCAGGCCCACACTAGTCCATTCTGACCTAATTAAAATTAAAACCAAACAAAACACATTTAAAACATTTAAAATCCAAATAATCAAACAAAAACTCTAATTCAAGTCCAAATTAAATAAAATCCACTTAAAATCCAATTAATCAAACAAAAACCCTAATTCAAGTCCAAATTAAATAAAATCCAATTAAAACCCAATTAATTAAGTGAAAACCCTAATTAAAGTCAAAATCCATTTAAAACCCTAATTAATTGAACCAAAAACCCTAATTAAAATCCAAAAAATCTAAATTAAAATTCAAAACCCTAAATTAAATCCAAAACCCTAATTAAAACACAAAAACGCTAAATTAAATCCAAAGACCCTAAAGTAAATCCAAAAATCCTAATTAAAATAATTAAAACCCTAATTAATCTCAAAATCCTAATTAAAATAATCAAAAACCCTAATTAAACTCAAAATCCTAATTAATTAAACCCAAAACCCTAATTAAACCAAAAACCCTAAGTTAAAGTCCAAAACCCTAAAATTAGAATAATTAAAACCCTAATTTAAAACCAACTAATTAAACCTTAATCAAAAAATATAAGTGAAATCATAAAACATGAATAAAAGCCTAAACCTAAAACCCAAAATCCATTTAAAAATCTTAAAAACAAAGCCTTAAAACAAAATAAACAAAAGAAAACAAAAAAAAACTAAACCCTAAGCCCATTTGCGGCCCAATAAGCCCAATACACCCATAAATCAGAATACCTTATAAGATCCAAAAAATAATTCTGGTGAGCCCCTCCAGCGACCCCCGAGATCTCCAGTGAAATCTCCGACGGTCAATCCCAAGGTTTCTGATGATCATCTTCAACCTCCCACGATCTCCGAACCTTCCTACCTCGTCAGACGTTCAATCCTACGACGCCCAGTGGCTGAGGAGGAGAATCCACGACAGAGGAAGGCCCTATCGGAGCTTAAAAGGGACCCACCGCCAACGCCTTATCCCAGCTGCTTCGAGCCTTCTCCTAGCGCGCTTCAATCCACAAAAAAAGACGCTAGCAATCCCCTCATCCACAACCCCTTTCTCATCCTTTTCCGCAATCTAGAAGCACCGAGCCATCGCAGCCAGAGGAACCACCAGAGCGCCACTGCCGTCGAGCACCTTGGGGATACAGCGTTGCTCATTACGTAACCTCCTTTCCCCTTTTTTTCGATTCGTAGCACGCCCCATAGGCCTAGTGTGCATCCTTGGTTTACACTTCAACAGTGAGGTCCCCTTGCGCACTGTCAGCCCCTCCCTCTGGCGATGGGTTCCCTGTTGCCGGTGAGGCCTCAGGCCTCTTGACCTTAGGTGAGGCCCCCGTGGGCCTCACCTTCCTTCTCCTCATTCTCCTCCTCCTTCCTGGACTCCTTCCGCTCCAGAGAAGCCCCCCGGAGACCATTTGTAATCGCCACTGCCCCGTCGCCGTCGCCGCAACACCACCGTCCGTCGTCAAGGGGCGTTGGAGTTCACCAGGCTTCCTCGCTCTACGCCGTCGCTCCAGGAAGCGTCGCCACCTCGCCATGAGTGCCTCCGCACCGCCACGTAGCCACTTGGACTGCCGTAGCGCCCCGACTACCCATCGCTGCCATCATCGTCGACGTAGAGGTGGGAGGAATGCCTTGAACCTCCCAGGATGCCACTACTGCTTCCCAGAGTTGCGTCGTGACTCATCGAAGCTTCCCCAGCCATCACTGCGTCACTCCAGCCACCGGGCCATCGCCAGCGACCTCGCCTCCACCATCCCTAGCGCCGACAGAGTGCCCCGCTAAAGCGCGAGGTGGGGGGAGGTCTTCAGGCCACCCCAGTCCCTTTCGACGCGCTGGAGACTGTTGTCATGGCTCCCCGAGGCTTCCCCAACCACTGCTCACCTTCCTTCGCCGCTTAGTCGCCGCTGGTACATCGCCGGAGTGATCGTCGGAGGGGGAACGTCGGTGATCTTCCAGTGATCTTTGAAGAAGATTGTTTTGGGCCTAGGCCCTCTAGTTCTAGGTTTTTGTGTTTAGGTCCTTAGATTATTACGTTTAGGTCCTTTTCATTTAATTTAGGTCCCAACTTTTATATTTTAGCCCTTGTAGTTTTAAAATACTTTCATTTACTTTATTTTCTCTTTATAATTTGTATATAATCCCCTGCATATTTAGCGTTTTTCATTCTTAATGCATTCAAGCATCTTTTATCACATCTAGGTCCTTGGAACCATGATTTCTTTACACTTAAGTCTTGAACATTTGCATTTAACCCATGAAACTTTTTAAAATGAGTTTTTCTATGTGAAATTTGCATTTTGGACCTTGAAGGTTTTTAAAATCACACTGATCATCATTAAAATTGAATTTTTATCACATTTAAGTCCTGAGCTTTTGCAATAAGCCCCAAAGTTTTAAAAAAATGAGTTTCTTCTTGGAAATTTTGCATATTAACCTTGAAAGATTGCATAATTACACTAACCAGTATAAAAGCCCAATTTTTATCACATTTAGGCCATGAAAGTTTGCACATAAGTCCCTAAGTTCTTAATAAACAATTCTTGAGCACATATAATTTGCATTCAGACCCTTAGATTAGTTTTAAATCTATCAGTTAGGGTTTTAAATGTTTTCTTGCATATTTTGGATATTTTTCACTCATTGCATTTCACATTTTGCATTTAATCATAGATTCCATTTAAAAATCATGTTTTCACTATGAATTGATCTTTAGTTTCACATTTTAGTCACATTTGCACTTATGTGTGAATTTTGTACTTTAGACCTTGAGCTTTCAGGAAATTACCCAAGTGCAATTTTCACATCTCATTGCCACATTGACATTGGATCCATCATCTGCATGTTAGAATAGAAGTCATGAATTAATTTTTTATCTAGATTCTCACTATTTTTGTGAATTTTGCATCTTGGTCATTGTGCTTGTCCTTTATTGTGTTTACATCATTTTGTTGTTTTTCTCCTCCATGTTTTCTTGCAATATACACTTTATGGACATTCTGCACTCATTTTGACATGACTTAGGTCATGCATCACTCCCATGCATGCATTTATCTCATCTGCCCAGGAAAATGTCCAAATTGCCCCTGTGCCTCCAATTCATGAGCATGCATCTCATTTTTTGCACTCAGCCTTGCATAGTCCTTGTCCAAGCCATTCCTTAGAATTTTTGCACATTTAGGCATTTATCCATGCATTTCATATTATTTTTCATCACATTTGCGTATCAGTCCATCCCTATTTAGCGAGCCTACATCTCATGCCTTTCTTTCGAGGATTTCTTTCTTTACTTTGCTTTCAGAGTCTCTCATCCAATATCCTATTTGATTTGCTTTAATCCTACATCTCAGTTTTTTTTGATTTGATTTGGATCTCATCGCCAGAGGGCGTACACTAACTGACCGAAGGCCCACATTGACCCATTTGTAGATTATTTTTCCTCTTTGATTTTCACAACTTTTTCCACGATTCGAGGACTTGGGTTGACTCCGCTTTTTACCTTTTTGATATCAATATGGTTTTCCGAGGCGTTCCTTCCACAAACACTGTCATTTTATGTGATTTTCTTCGCATGGCGTCGTTTGTCTGTGTTATGTGGGTTTCTTTGCAATTTTCCCATTCAGATCTCCATGATATTTTCTGCGCTTCTAATGATTTGGGTCAGTTGTATTTTTGATCCCTTTGACACTGGTGTGATTTTATGAGTCATTCTTTACAGAAATATCGTCATTTTATGTGAGTTTCTTCACATGTCCAAGTTTACCCGTTTTGCGAGGACTTCTTCGTAATTTTTCCAACTCAATTTCTGCAATGTTTTTCCATGAGTCTGATGACCTAAGTTGTTTGCATTGTTGATTTTCTTGAGGCCTGTATGATTTTCGAACCTTTCTTGTCAAAAATCTCGTCATTTCATATGATTTTCTTAGTCGTGTCATATTTTGTGATCTCATCATTTCATGTGGATTTCTTCGCAATTTTCGCATACCATCTTGCACATCCATCCAGTCTTGTCTTGGTAGTCACATCAGCATGTTCAAAGCACGATCTAGGTTTAGCAAGCATTTATCCAGCCTTGATGCAAGCGAATTAGACTAGAAAGATCGTGTTTCTCGGGCGTACGAGGGTGCCTAACACCTTCCTCGTGCGTAATAGGAATCCTTACCCATCCTCTGGTTAGTAGACATTCGGCCTTCACATCTGCATCTCATGCATTCAATCTTCTGTGGTTTTCCTCGTCTTTCCCTTAAAAGACTAGTTGGCGACTCCTTTTCTTTTTCGTTTTATCCTATCTTACGCCTTCGCCATCTTGACATGACTGTGATCTCCTCCCTCTGACGCGACTCCGCACTGGACACCCGGGTTGGCATGATCACAGTATGTTTTTGGAATTTTATGATGAATAATATGATTTGTTGGATATAAATTGATTTTTATGAATTAAATGGAAATCCATGTTGTTAAATGTGTTTTGGTTATCCAAAAAATGGGTATTACATTGCCTTGATATGGTATGTTATGGTTTGATGGATCTTATGAGTTTTTGGGTAAAAGGATGTATGCCTTGTACTTTTGAAAAGCTGGGTTTTTTTCCTGGAACGCGATGGACCTGCACAGCCTAGATGCGCGGCTCTCCCAGGGAATTTATGGCATTTTCTCTAACTTTTGATATTAAATCATGATATAATGCATATGAAAGGATGTTTTGCGCGTGAGGCCCATATAATTGAATGATTTTTGTGGTTTTATGCATGAGACCCAATAAAGATGAAAATGTATGAGTTGATATGATTTTTGAGCATGAGACCTTTGCTTTTGAATAAGGACTAGAGTTTCTGAAATGAAAGGTTTTAAAAAGGGATTTTGAGGAAAAAGCTGCATATTTTGAAAAGAGATTTGATTGTGTATTTCGGAGCCACGAGGCATGTGCCCGGCAACTAGCAAGAGGTATAAGACTCCAACGAGATCGGTTGTTAGGCCAGGGCGTGGTTACCGATTGTGTGTTGTGGGTCCACAAGGTGCGTGGTCGGCAACTGGTAAGAGATATGAGACTCCACTGGGATTGATTGTTAGACTAGGGCGTGGAAGTCTAGTTTGGGGTGGTTGAAAGAGACTAAAATACCGCACTTAAGATAGTGTAGGCTGAGCCTGGGTGTATGAACCTAGGTGTTCGGGTCACCGATGAGACGTTAGAAAAAACATGTCCCCATGCTTTTGAAAGGTGAATGTTGAGGTCTGTTGACTGAGGCGGTGTCTTCCATACGGGGAACTACACTGTGGTAGTGCAGTGCGGTAGGGAAAATGGTGTTCTCGTCGATTACTTGTGCACCCGGTTTCCTTTGATCAAGGTAACATTATTGAAAAATGAATGTAACTTATGTGGTTTTGAGCTAGAATTAGACTTAGTATTTTCGGTTGAGGTTTTAGCTAGATTCTAACAGAAAATGATAATTGTGATTTAAACCAGTTACCATCCAAAGTATAGTTTTGTTTTGAACCTTGTAAGGCATTGTGGTTTTAGACTTGATCTGATCGAGAATATGGAATTTTTGGAATGTATGAATAATTTGAAAATGCATGAGATTTAAGAAAATGAAAATGATTAAAAAGCATGGTTTTGGAAATATATTTCCCATTGCTTTGTGTTCGGAATTTGTGGTTTTCTCGAGATTTGCGAAAAGATTTTGTAAAGATAGAAATTAGAGTTTTCGCAGTTGGGCGCGTACTGGTGACTTAGAAGTCATTCACACGTGTTTTGGTTTTATTTGGCTTTTCAGGAGCGTAGCTGGTTGCAGTTCGGTCGTCGGTGTTGGAGTTTTAGAGTCACTAGCCATACACCATTTCTGGGTAGATTTTTCCCCAGTTATTTTAATTACTGTGAATTATTATAATTAGGAGGATTGATGTTATTAAGGTAGCGTTCTCGGGTTCGGGGAGTTACAGGATCGATGTGGAGATGGTGTCAACAATCTGGTAGGGGTATGAGACCTCAGTGAAACCAGTTGTTAGGGACGATTGTGATTGTCGAGTTGGGGCGGTCAAGAGCGACCGGAGTACCCCATTTGTGAGGTGTTGGCTGGGCCTAGAGGTGGAAACCCAAACGAACGAACATCGAGGCACGTCGTGAAGAGACGTGTCTCCGTGCTTATATGATAAAGATTGAGGCTTGTAGGCTGAGGTGGTGTCTTCCTGCACGAGAAAAGGCATCGTGGCATTGTAGTAAGGTGGTGGTTGCGACCTCATCGACTATTTGTGGTTGGGTCGCCTCTAATCAAGGTGACAATATTGAAAGTGAATGTGAATGAGAATGTGCTTTTGGACTGGAACAGGATTGTTTTAGCTTGAGGTCTTAGCCAGACTCCACTACAGTTGAGACTCATGGGTTTTTGCCAATTGCTAGCCAGTGTGTGTTTGTTTTATGCCATGTGTGGCTTTGTGATTTTAGGTTGGATCTGGCCAAGATTATGGCTTCCTCAAAATGTATTAGTGTTGAAAATGCATGAGTTTTGAACAACGGAAAATGCTTTGAAATGGCATGGTTTTGGAAGATGATTTCTAGAGTTTGTGAAATGGTTTTATAATTGATAGAGAATAGGGTTTTCTTGCGTTTTGTGGTTAGACGCGTACTGTGTGACTTAGATGTTACTCACACGTGTTCTGCTTGTGTGTTTGGTTTTCAGGTACGTAGCTGGAGTGCAGTTCGATCACCGATGTCCAAGTTTCAGAGCCATCTGCTGCACGCTGTTTCGGGATAGTTGCTTTTCCCTGGTTATTTTAACTGTGTAAATTACTGTAATTAGGGACTGATGTCATGTTAGGTAGCGTACTCGGATTTGAGGCATAACAAATTCGATCATCAACACTTAAGTTATGATCAAAATAAGGTAGTTTAGTCAAATTGAGAACATATGAGATATGCCATTGAAATCCCAATATCATGAACACTATGCACAACTACAAATATTGAAGTTATACTCCAAATAAAGATCAGGAACTCTACTTCGCAATAAGAACAAAAAAATATAATAATCCAACATTTAAGATTTAAGATATAAAGATAACAAGGTACAAAGGCCACTCGATCTACACCTACAATAATGACATTTTCATGAAAGTCATGCAAGAGAAATATTAAAGTCAACCAAAACTATTGTCTCATATCCTTATAAAAGACATTGAAAAATCTTACTTACAAGACAAATTCCACAAAAAAACTAAAGATCTTAGTGGTATGTATGAATTACCTAAATAAACTTAGTAAAGCTCATTTAAAGCATTGGACACAGGTAAGTATGTGTCTTAAATAAGACTCACTAGTGCCAACGTCTTATGCCCCAACAAACAATTCTAAACTGAATTCCAAGGGAAAAACTTGCTCGAGCCATGCATGAAATTTACAAAAAAACTCAAGACACCATCTAAGATCAATATAAGCTTCAACATGTAATACAAAAAGGGTTTTATTCTGTAAGATAGGTTGAAAGAGAAAACCAGTATGTATCTTACAATCTGACGTTTATATAAAAAACAAGATAGGGAATAAGTGAAGTAAAATAACTTTATTTTGCATCATCTTAGGAATAACAAAAACAGAAATTATATTGTAGACACTTCGATTTTGAGGTGACTCATAGATGAGCTTTCCAGATGTTGCTTTGGATGTGACTAACCCAATCACTTTTTGAATCCCATTAACTAAACCGACCACAAATCTATAGCAGGCCTGTAGCCCAATTAGAAATTCAGACAAGTAGGGGAGAGCACCTAGCTGGAGTACCACTGTGGAGCACCTGTTTGGAGCATCGAGCAGGAGCACTGTAGTGGCACACCTAGCTGGAGCACTAGGCTGGGACACCTACCTGGCACACCAAGTTGGTGCGTAGCCATTTCTCAGACTGTTGGCTGCTGGCTTTCCACCTCCCATGGCTGTTACCTCCACCAACGAATATGCCATGGAATCTTCCCAGGCTTTTCGTTTACGAGGCTCCTTGCATCCTCTAGGAGTTACCCTTAGGAAATCCTATATAAGGACCCCTATAGGCAACCATTAGAAGGGGTTAGAAACCTTGATTTCAGCAATCCTGATCTGAGCAAGCATCTTGGGCAAGCCATATACTCTTTCCAGCAGCCTATTCTCGTTTTCTGGAGTATTCCCTTGCATTCTAAAGCATCCTCGACCCTTCCAAAGAAACAAGGGTCCCTCTATCTTTGATATTTCAAGAAGGAACACCTTGAAATGTAGGTCCCCTTTTTTCCCTTCTCCTTTAAATCTCAACCATAGCACCAAGATAAAACATGCTTTGAATCTCACATAAAATTTGATTTCTGCTATTATATAAGAGTTTTTTATGATAGAGTGTTGATTTCGTGTACAAGATACCCTGCATGCACAATCCATATGTTAAAAATCAGCACCATGTAGTTCTTAAGAGTGGTTTTATTATTCTTCTCCACTCTTTGCACTAAGATCCATGATCCATGTATGTATGCTAAGATATGCAATAAAGATGTTCTTGATGTATTCACCACTTGCATGTTCTATCGAGCTTATTTTCTCATGCATATTCTTTTAGAATCTTATGCAAGCATTTTAGCCATGAACTTATAATTTATCATATTTCTGAATCAAATAATAATAGGTTTGCTTTGCTCATTTACATTCCATTATGTTTCAGTTTTTATCATCTGCATAAACAGATCTGCATTAATAAAAATCACCCATCTCTATTCTGGATCAGATTGTAGTCTGATCCAGATTTTCTGAGGAGCACCAATCTGGAGCACCAGAGTGGCGCACTAACCCAGAGCACCACTCTGGTGCACCATTCAAATGCACCAGACTGGTCAGAGAGCAAAACTCTCACTTTTGCATCCCTGTTTGCATAGTTTTCTGATGACTTTGCATCCGATTCTTTTGCTGCTGGTTCTCTGATATTCCATGGTTTTGCATGCATGTTTGCAACTCAAAACAAGATTGTTTTCTAGTTGTTTTTCTCCCTATGAATGTTCAGTCCATGGCTAAAATCTGGTAGGCTGTTTGCCTTTACTCCAATATGGAGAACCTTGTGCATCAGCCCATGATCCAGAGACCTGGCTGAACCTTCTTGCATACATTTTGGCATGAATAGGGTGGGATCTTGTGTGAGGCTACTAGCCCTTGAGCACAAGGTCCACAAGTCATTACACTTGCATTTCTTTCACTTTTAAAGTATATCC